>JAOXOE010073232.1:0-29084 GCA_028565055.1 Phoeniculus purpureus
GGATCTGTATATGGCATCATGGCAGCATGAAACATGCTGTATGCTCGGTTCCTCCACACAGAAGGTCCCCTGGCAGACTGTGATGGCTGTGTCTTGGTGACAGCTGTCAGGCTGGCCACAGACCACTGAGGCAGAGGCACCACTTGACTCATAGCTAGGTTTGATATAAGGGCTGGCAGCATCCTGTATTGTTAAGTAGTTTCACTTTACAGTTTTGCTTCTAATTGCACCAAAATGAGATAATTTCCGTTTTGGTTTTATTTTCCATACACAGAAAAGTGGAGAGTGTGACTTTTGCTGCTGTTTCTAAATGAAAGAGTAGATTTAAAGCATTCCTGGAGATGGAAAGTACCCTTCTGCCTCCTTGCAGATATGCTGCAGGAGATTTTGGCACAAAAAAGAAATATGTTAGTGGCAAACAGAAGGAGGCTTGTCCCTGCCTGCCAAAACAAAAAAAGACTCTTGTGCTGTGAGTGCTTTTTCTTTAGCTATGAGCAGCTCATAGACAAGAGGTGGGAGTGGAAGTGGTGGGACAGGGTAGTCATATGCACATGGGAATGTGGTCCTCACGCAGAGTCCATTTAAGGGCTGTATCTTCTGACCTGAGGGGAGCCCTGCTGTGGGGAGCAGCACCATGTAGCATCACCAACCTGCAGCCATAAAGACACCTTTGTTAAATTAACACTACCTGCAATATTCTGTTTTGTTCCCTGGTGATGTCGGAGCTAGATGTGGTTAATGTCCACACTGACACTGAACATAGGGATGAGCTTCTCCCATGCATCCACAGTCATGTGCTGGGTGATGCCCACCCACCAGGAAGCACATACAGCTCTGGCCAGGGGTGTGCTGCTATGGGCTGTTGGATACTGGTGGGAGAGGGAAAGCTGCTGGGCTGACCTTTGGCATTAAGAGTGCAAACAAACAGAAGTAAGAAGTCTCCCTTCAAGGTTTAGGACAGTGTGTTCTTCCTCACTAGAGATCTCTTTGCAGATGCACCAGATAAATCCAAGGGGTATAAAGGAGAAGTAAATAGAGGAAACAGGAAAAAATTGTTTTTCACTTATCAAAAAGTACTACTTTCGCTTTAGAACCTGTTTCTATTCTCTGGGCTCCCTGGGCTTTGTGTGTGTGCCACATGCCCCTTGGCAGGACTGCCATCATCCCCACCTGTGCAGGAGTGTGGTTGTCCAGGGAGAGGAAGTAAGAGGGGGTTTCAGGTGAGGAAATGTGTAGGTTATGTCTTGCATGTGGGATTAGGACTTGGCTTTGTGTGGCAGCATCTTGTGTTGCATCATGCTTTGTGGCTGTGATGCCATCCTCCCTATTTCATCATCTTGTGGTGGGCCGTGAAGTGGAGCTGGGGGCTCAGGGAGTGCACACATGGGCTGTAAATCTGCAAGGAACTCTCATTCTACAGAGACACAAGAAGTCAGTTGCTTCAGGGTTTTTTTGGTCTGGGTTTTTTGTTGTTGTTGTTGTTGCTGTCATTTTTAACACAAGGCAATTTAATTGTCAGGGGACGGCTGGGGTGACCATGCTGTGCCTACAGTTATGGCAGAACGTCATGGAAGACGGGTAGAGGCAGAGGAGTGCTGTGCTGAAAAGGTGACAGAGGACCTCCAAAAGGGCTGGGGAAGGGGTAAGAGATAGCGAAGCCGCCTCAGACAGGTGCCAGCTGCTGCCCACTGTGCTGTGGGAATGCTGAGGAGAGTTTTGCAACATGAACTTAAGAGGACACTGACAAATTAGTCAAGAGTCTGTATGGTCATTTGTGGACAAGCTCACAGTACTTTCGCTGTCTGGACCCCAGTGCTGTGGGCAGTGGTATCAGAGTGGTGTGCTCTGAAAGCCGTTCTTAAGCACTGAAAGGGACTAGCGAGGTCTCCTGAGGAGCACGTGCCCCAGGAGATGCATCAGGTGCAGGGTGAGATGTCTCTTGTCAGGAGGGCTGTAGGGTCCCCCTGAGCATGACAGAGAAGAGGTGAAAGCTGGCAGACTTCTCTGTTTAGCAATTGGAGGAGGCTGCACTGTGATATCCCACCAGCCCCTACAGGGACACCTCAGAGGCCAGTGGTCTGCATCATACTGTTAATCTACTGGGTGGAGAGTGGCTGGCTGACTGTGTTCCCTGTCTCAGGCATTCCCGCTGACCTTACTGGTGTGTCCCTGGTGACCCCATGGGATATGACTCTCTCTGGTGACCCTGACCCTCCCTTTGGAATGTCTGTTGTGATCCTGTGACATATGCTGCCTCAGGTGATGCTGGTCATCCCATGGGATATGACCTACTGTGGTGATTCTTCTGACTCTGTAGGAAGTGACCCTGCTGTGGTGTCCCCGGTAGCTAAGGATGCCGGGACATGGTCTGGGAAGGATTGAGAATTGTGGAGCAATACTACCCTTGTGGCCCAGGCCTTGCCTTACTAGCCTCTTGAGGTTCTCCAGTTTCTTTGGAGTCCTGGTGATACAGTTCCCACCTCCCAGCACTCTGGCTGGGGATTCACAAAGAGGTACAGACTGCAGGACCAGCTGGCCTCAGGGCTGTTGGTGCAATCACTGCACACCTTCAGGAGAAGTCACGTCAAGCAGAAGTGTAGCAATGGTGGCATTTGGGTCTCCAGCCAAAGAGCTGATAGGCTCACAGGATTTTGTGTTCGGGCAATAAATCTGTCAGTGATGGTATCAAGTCTGAAAACCCAGAAGGCCTGGACAAGGGAAGCCCACAGAAATTTGATTGCTTAGGCAAAGTGAACTTTCTGTTTTGGCTTGGGGCTGAATCACTATGAAGAGAACCACAGCTTTCTTTCTGTGTTATCTCAGCAATTGCCAAGAAGCAGAAAATGACATCACCCACAAACTGAGCAAGTAAAATACTGTGTAAAAACATTATTGGTGCCATATGTGGGAAAACAGAGGCATGAGGGCACATCATGAATGACCTCTGGGACCTGCAGTTCTGGGAAACTTCCAACGGATGAGGGAGAATCTCCAGAATCTCTATTTATGAATTCAGTTCCCAAATGACAAAGCATGCACAATAAGCAATGCACTGAACCTAGTATTGACAATGCTGCAAATGGTGTATCTGCTCATCATGCTCTTTGCAATGTCTATGATTGATTTTGTTCCCCTGTGCCCAGCACTGCATTGGCATTTTAAATAACTTTATTACTATATGATTAAATTACCCTATTAATTTTCACTGGTAATGTGCCATCAAATAGTTGGAAACGGGTGGTAGACATGTAATAGGAGTACTCACTATAATAATACATTTCACTTGATTTGGGAGGTTAAAGGAAGTCTGCATTCTTTCATAGATGCTACAGGTAAAGTGACCTGTAAGCCAAAAACATCTATCTCACCCTCTAACAATAAAGTAACAGAATTAATTCTCCTTCATTAGCATGAAAGGAGGGGTTCATCACTAGAGAATGGTTGCAAATATCTATCCTAAGTTGTAATATCCTATGTTAGTTCTAATGTGTGTGTGTAATTTTTTCAGTTACTTTTAACATCCTCCCAACAGAAGTAGACCTTACAAATCCAACAAGACTGCAAACCCAGCTTCTATGTGCATGGGAAAACCACGTAAACTGAGAAAACAAGCAGAAGACAGCCAGGAAATTGAGCTCATTCTGTGACCTCCTGTGCCTTGGTGGTTACAGACTTCTCGCAGGAACAGAACATGGTGTGTTGTTTGCATAGCAAAGGGAAAGACAGGTTTCAGAAGAAAACTGAGTTGCAGTTGTGGTATATACAGATATTCTGTATTTGTTATTTCTTTTCCTCTATTTACTAGTCTATGCACCAAGAAATTTGATGCTAAGGCACAGTGCAGAAGAGAGCTCTGTGGAGGGAGCACTCAAGGCAGCCTTCTGCTGAAACATTGCTGTGTATTCAGCCATGGAGGGGTTTTCTCGTGCTTGTTCCCTTAGTCATTAAGGTCATTCCAGCTGGACACATCTGACTGCTTTTCCAGTGTATGACCACATCCAGTGGTCACAGTCAGTGTCTGGCCACATCAAGTGGCAAATGTAATGGAAGGGAATTCTCAATGTCAGTTGAGGAGTATTTGGCAAGAATGTTACTGGAGCAGAGGATCAAAGTCACTGTGTTCTCTGGGGCAGTGAGATCAGTGTGTTTTCCTGTGGTTGTAAACTGTTTGAACCCATGCTATAGGCAGGAGGGAGAGTCAGCACAGAACGTTACACATTGCCAGATATGATCAGTTCACATGTGTCTGTTGTGGTGGCTAAGGGACACCTGTGGAAGAAGATTCTTGGATTACTTAAAACAGGATGGGCATGAAGTAGTCCTTCCCTTCTGTTATTTTACCAAATTCTGGTAATCTATTAGAATGTGGCCTGATTCTGAAAATTTGATGGCTACCAATTAAATATAATTAACAATAATTAATCCTACAAGAATAAGTTTTAATCTGAACACATATGCACTTTTGACCTGGACACTGTATTTTGGCACTGTGGCTAAATTCCGTACAGAAGTTACTGACCTGCAGGCTGGTTACTGTAGCTCTAAACCATCATCTAATCATTTTGCTGCTAGCTCTGCCAATATGACTTATTCTTTATCACAGGATCACAGAACTTTAGGGATTGGAAAGGACCTCAAAAGATCATCTCCCTGCCAGGAACATATCCAGGTGGGCTTTAAATGTCTCCAGAGAAGGAGACTCCACAAACCCCCTGGGCAGCCCATTTCAGTGCTCTGTCACCCTCACAGGGAAGTAGTTCCTTCTCATGTTTATGCTGAACCTCTTCTGTTCCAGCTTACACCCATTGCCCATTGTCCTATCATTGGATGCCACTGAGCAGAGCCTGGCTCCATCCTCCTGACACCCCTCCTTCACATATTTGTAGACATTAATGAGGTCACCCCTCAGTCTCTGTTTCTCTAAGCTAAAGAGACCCAGCTCCCTCAGCCTTTCCTCGTAAGGGAGGTGTTCTACTCTCTTAATCATCATTGTGGCTCTGCGCTGGACTCTATCCAGCAGTTCTGTGTCCTTCTTGAACTGAGGGGCCCAGAACTGGTAATTTCAGTAAACTTCAGAAATCCGGGAATGTAGAGACACATTCTCAGAAGTTAACCTAGGGCAAGGCTATTGTTTCTCTAAGGATGTCTGGTTTATCTTTCTAGTTTATGCCTCTCGGCATAGAAACTCAAATGATGGGAGATTCAGTTTAAGAACAAAACCGTGAAAAACCTTTACATAAAAAAAAAGGAAGTAGTTATCCAAGCTTGTCTATGTGATTATGGGCTATACACATATTTACTGAAACAGAGGAAATGGGACAACTTTAAACTACATGTTTGAAACGTACTTCAGCCAACAGCCGATTAAAATATAAATATCTTCATGCCTCTTTGCTTTGACCTTAATTGATGTTTCCGCAGTTCAGTACTAGAAAAAGCCTCTCTACCACGCAATTGTATAGTGCTTCTCTGATTGTGTATTAGAGAATTATCAGGAATTCTTGCCTGTAGGCATAGACTAGCCCAGGATACTGCAGGTATTGACAATGTTAGGGGTGAGGTGAGGAGGTCTTTTTAAAGGCAGAAAGTTCAGGAGTTTTAGAGCAGTGACCAGTTTTACTGATTTCCTGATGGCAAAGCATAGAGATGAACAGAAGTGTGGAGAAATTGTCCCTCAACTAAAACCATTAATTATGTTCTCAAAGAGACTAAAAATGCAAGACCTGAGAAAACAAACGGTAAAGATCAAAAAACCCTTGGAGAATCCACAAGGTAATGAATATCTTTGCCTTTCTGCCTTCTATAGAAACAACAGAAGTAGTTATCCCACTTTTTGGTACCATAAGCTCTGCTCATGATTAAATGGCTAGATAGTGTGCGGGAATGTCACTCAGGCTCTTCTCAATGTCATCTAGTGATAGAACGAGGGGCAATGGGTGTAAGCTGGAACATAGGAGGTTCCATATAAATATGAGAAAGAACTTCTTCCCTGTGAGGGTGACAGAGCACTGGAACAGGTTGCCCAGGGTAGTTGTGGAGTCTCCTTCACTGGAGAAGTTTAAGACTCTACTGGATGTGTTCCTGTGTGACTTGGTCTGGGTGGTCCTGCTGTGGCAGGGGGATTGGGCTGGATGATCTTTCGAGGTCCCTTCCAATCCCTAATGATTCTATGATTCTTTATTATGATTGTCATGTCTTATGTTGAACCTTTCTACTCTCTGTTGTATCATGGAGTTTTAACCTAACAACAGCTTCTCAGTGGAAATCCCTCATAGGTAGTATTTTCTCTTTATTCCTTTGATATGTGTTGTAGAAGAGCTATATGGAAGTTGTTGCAGGTTTTCACAGGATCACAGAATCACAGAACATTAGGGATTGGAAGGGACCTTGAAAGATCATCTAGTCCAATCCCCGTGCCAGAACAGGATTACCTAGACCAAGTCACACAGGAACATATCCAGGAGGGCCTTTTCAAGCTATGAGTGCAGAGTACAAAAACTGAAGGAGAAGTAACCCAAGGAAGGACCTAGTCATCAGATTAACAATGGTACCTGTTCACTATGTTCTTTTCTAGGGCCCCCAGAGACTGGTTTGTAGCACTGGTACAAGCAGGTATGAGCAGGTTATGGGTTACATCACCTTGCTCTTTGTTGTCTGATGTAATATTTGCATTAACTGAATACTATCCCATCCCTTAATACTGGTATCTTGGCTTAAAATATTGCTGTGTATCCTCAAACTGCTGATCCTGTTTGTCACCTGCATGAACACAGCAGCGTGGTCAGACAGATGCCTCTCTTTCTCTTACAACATCTCTGCTTGTCCCATTAGCTTGCCATGAAGAGCCCTCTTTTCCTGATTTTTGGGGTAATGGTTATTGCATTGAAGATGCACCAAAAGATTCTACCCCTTCTCCATGGGTAAATTGGGTGTGAGTATATGCCTAAAGAACTGGAGTGTTAAACACTGGCAGTTGCTCACATAAATGGATCTGTGGTGGCTTCTGACACTTGCTACACATTAGTGAAAATTTCTGGCCCACAGAAAAGTGTAAAGATCAGAGTGGTGCCTGTGTTGCCGTTTCATGAGTTCATGATCAACAGACATTACTAGAGTGACAGTTTGATGTTTGATTTCTATTCCTCTTAATTTTCTCCACAGCTTTGTCATCCATTTCATGTTAGGAGACTGAGGGGTGACCTCATTAATGTCTATAAATATATGAAGGGTGGGTGTAAGGAGGGTGGAGCCAGGCTCTTCTTGGTGTCATCTAGTGATATGACAAGTGGCAATGAGTGTCAGCTGGAATAGAAGAGGTTCGGCATAAATATGAGAAGGAGCTTCTTCCCTGTGAGGGTGACAGAGCACTGCAATGGGCTGCCAGGCGGTTGTGGAGTCTCCTTCTCTGGAGAGGTTTAAAACCCGCCTGGATATGTTCCTGTGCAACTTGGTCTGGGTGGTCCTGCTGTGGCAGGGGGATTGGACTGGATGATCTTTTGAGGTCCCTTCCAATCCCTAACGATTCTATCATTCTATGATCTTTTTCTTTGGTTTTGGTTTTTGGGTTTTTTTTTTTGGAAGGAGGTGTGTTTGTATAATGCCTTTTTAAACCTCTTTTGCATTTTAGGATTGCTCAGATTGCTCAGTGGTTGATGAACAGAGCACAATTCAGGAAGCTGTTACTAAAGCTTTTCCCAGGCTAGTTCCTGAAAAACCGCTGTTATGCTACTCTTTGTGGGGAAATGCAGAGCTGTTCTGCACAAGGGGAAACTAATGGAAACCAAAGCCCAAGTATTCAGAAAATCCAGTGAAAATTAAGGTTTTATAAGCAATCATTTAGGCTGAGACTGAAATCTTCCAGAAAATGGGTATTGCATCATTTCAACAGAGGGTTAATTCACTGCTCCACATGAGTGGCCACTTCACCACCACCCAGGTGTCACCCAGCAGAGCAGTGAGTCACCCGCTGAAGCAGCCCATTTTACAGACCAAACCTTGAGTTACTGATTCAAAAACCACAAAAAAGCTCCCTCATTCAAGGATGACAGAATGTAGTTATCTGAAATTTTGATCTCTGTCACGAAAGCCTGTTCAGACCTTAATTGTTAGTTGAAAGGCTTAATCCTATATATTTTTGATTTTGTAAAAAACCTCAGGCTTCAGCTTGAAGTTTTCTCATTGCAGGTATCTCTTTGATTTAAGTGTGTTTGCTGATGTTTGAGGTTTTCTTCATCTTGTAGTTCATCCTTGGCTGATTTGAGATGACAAACCATTTTCTTTGACAAGCAACAGGAATAGATGCCTCTGGGCAAAGTGGGCTGAGTGATTCCCTTCTATTGTTACTGTGTCGTACAATCAATGTCAGTGTGGTGTGATAACCTTCATCTGTGTGGCAGACTGAATGAGCTGCTGAAAAAGAATGCTTACATTTGTCTGGATTTATCTAAGCATGCTTTTCTTTCTTTATCTTATCTTGCAATGATCATCTGAAGGTGAAATCCTGTTTGCCTACCTCAGAGGCAAACCTCAGAGCTTCACTTAATGGCACTTACTGAGAGATATAGTGCTTTTGGAAGAAAGGGACAATGAACCAGCAGTGAGAAAGCAGCAGGTCCTTCAAAAATGTGGTATGTTTCGTGGAGCCTGGACAACATGACTTGAGAGGCTGGATCCCACTGAGTTCCACTGTGACTGTGTGAGGCCTTCAGACACAGCCCACCCATGTACAGAAATACTTCTGGATAGACAATGTGATATTACATGTTTGAAATTCATGTTGTAGCATAAGTTCCTCCAGTTTGGAGTCAGGCACAATACTGTACTACTAGACAGGCAACCAAAAATTCCTATCAGCTGTTTGCAAACAGCTGCAAGTTGTCTCTGCAAGAAAGAAGTAAAAACAGCCTCTAATTATTTGGATTTGTAAAGCTTCTTTTATTTTAGTGGGATGTGTTTAGGGATAGTTTTTGGCCAGATAAATTAGTTAAGTCTTATCAAAATTACGTTTTCTGACTGCTCCTCAAGTCTGGAGTACCAGGTATGTGCCAGGGCTGGGCTGGAAGCATCCCAGTGCATTTGTGGATTACCTGCTATGGAGTGTGGTTCATGTTCATGTTATTGTGGTTTTTTGGAAGAGGGAGGTCATTTTAGTCAGATAGACCTTAAAAACAAAAATAATTCTAGTTACTTGGGAAAAATTAAATTTAAATTTTGTCTCTGATGCCGTATATTTGCAGAACAGCTGGAGACAGCTGTGGGGGCTGTTCCTGTTTTACACTAAAGGAACACTGCTGCAAGTTCTGCTTTAACGTCTTGAAGGTACCTGAGTGGAAATATGTGTTATAGTTTGCAGCTGTCTCAGGGATGAATTTTCCAGCCTCACCAGAGTGATTAGTAGGAAGGGTGCTGTTTTGGAGTCACTGTAAGCATACTGCAGCAGGGTGAAAGTTTCATGGCTGTGCTGTTCAAAGCAGTTCAGGGACCAAGAGGACCTGTGCATTCATGGCACCTGTGCATTGGCAGGGTCCATGTGACAGTCAAGCCCCAGGCTGTAGCTCCAACTGATCGTATGAAACAAATGGGTGCAGGGCCCCTGGCAGTTGCACTGCTGGCTGCTAATACTGATTTAATTTTGCATCTTTTAGTTCTTTTCCAACTGAATGTTTCCATTTTGTCCCTTAATGGTGTTTTTGCTGAATCATAGAATCATTAAAGTTGGAAGAGACCTCCAAGATCATCAAGTCCAGCGATCAACCCAACACCACCATGCCCAGTAAACCATGTTTTCAAGTGCCAGAACTACACATTTTTGGAACACCTCCAGGGACAGTGACTCCACCACCTCCCTGGACAGCATGGTCTAATACCTGACCACACTTTCAGTGAAGGGTCCTACTGGCCACACTATTTCTGATTCAGGCCAGAATGAAATTAGCCCTTTTGGCCACCTCGGCACACTGCTGGCTCATGTTCAGCCAGCTTTCAGTCAATACCACCAGCTCCTTTCCCAACAAGCAGTTCCCCAGCCACTCTTCCCCAAGCCCCAAGTTGCATGGGGTGGTTGTGACCAAAGTGTAGGGCCCAGCACTTGGCCTTGTTAAACTTCATACACAGCCTCTGCCCATTGACCCATCCTGTTCAAGTCCCTCTGCAGAACTTTCCTATCCTCTAGCAGATCAACACACCCACCCAGCTAGGTGTCATCTGCAAACTGGCTCAAGATGCCCTCAATCCCCTCATCCAGATCATTGATAAAGGTGTTAAATAAGACAGGCCCTAATACTTAGCCCTGGGGAACAGTTTGCCACCAGCTGCCAACGTGTTTCACTCCATTCAAACCAGCTGTCTGGGCTTGGCCATGCAGCCAGTTTTTTCACAGACTCACAAGAATCACAGAACATAGGGATTGGAAGGGACCTTGAAAGACCATCTAGTCCAATCCCCCTGACAGAGCAGGACTACCTAAACCAAGTTGTACAGGAACACATCCAGGCAGGTTTTAAATGTCTCCAGAGAAGGAGACTCCACAGCCCCCCCTTGACACCCTGTTCCAGTGCTCTGTCACCCTCACAGGGAAGAAGTTACTTCTCATATTTATCTGGAACCTCCTATGTTCCAGCTTACACCCATTGCCCCTTGTCCTATCATTAGATCACACCAAGAAGAGCCTGGCTCCATCCTCCTGACACTCACCCTTCACATATTTATAGAGATTAATGTGGTCACCCCTCAGTCTCTGTTTCTGAGACCCAGCTTCCTCAGCCTTCCCTCATAAGGGAGGTGTTCAGCTCCCTTCGTCATCTTTGTGGCTCTGTGCTGGGCTCTCTCCAGCAGTTCTGTGTCCTTCTTGAACTGAGTGACCCAGAACTAGACACAATATTCCAGATGTGGTCCTACCAGAGTAGAGTAGAAGGGGACGAGAACCTCTCTCGATCTGCTAACCACTCCCATTCCGATCCACCCCAGGATGCCATTGGCCTTCTTGGATGCAAAGGCAAGTTGCTGGCTCATGGTCATCCTGCTGTCCACCAAGACCCGCAGGTCCCTTTTTCCCACACTGCTCTCCAACAGCTCTGTCTCCAACCTATACTGGTACCTGGGGTTGTTCTTGTCCAGATACAAGACTCTACACTTTTCCCTGTTATAGTACCCAGTGAAAGTCCATCTATCTAAGCCATGAGCTGGCAGCTTCTCTAGGAGAGTGCTGTGGGACACTCTGTCAAATGCTTTACTGAAGGCTAGGTAAACAACATGCAGAGCCTTCGCCTCATCCACTGAGCAGATCACCTGGTCATAGAAAGAGATTGTGTTGGTCAAGCAAGGCCTGCCTTTTCTAACCTCCTGCTGGGTGGACCTGATCCCCTGGCTGTTCTGTTCTTGCTGTGTAAGTGAGTTCAGGATGAGCTGCTCCATAAACTTCCCCAGTACAGAGGTCAGGCTGACAAGCCTGTAGTTGCCAGGATCATCCTTCCTCCCCTTCTTGTGGATGGGTGTCACATCAGCAGCCTCCAATGATTGGGCCCTCCCCTGTTTGCCAGGAGCGCTGAGAGATGATGGAGAGTGGCTTGGCAAGCTTCTCCCCAACTCCCTCAACACTCTCAGATGGATCCTATCTGGCCCCAGTCTGGACTTGTGAGTGTACAAGGGACTTAACAAGTTCTTAGCCGCTTCCTCTTGGAGTATGGAAAGTGTATCCTGTTCTGCATCTCTGTCTTCCACCCTGAATCCCATGAGGACAACTGGACTGGTCATTAAAGACTGATGCAAAGAAGGCATTAAGTACTTCAGTCTTGTCCTCAGCCTTGGTGATGATGTTCCCCTACCTATCCAGTAAGGGGTGGAGAGTCTCCCTGACTCTCTTCCTCTGTTGATGTATTTGTAAATACATTTCTTGTATTCCTTCACTATAGTGGTGAGATTGAGCTTTTCCTTTCTGATTTCCTTTCTGTATATCCTAGTTAGATCTCTCTGCTCTTCTTGAGCAGCCTGCCCTTTTTTCCAAAGATGATAAACTTCCCTTTTTCTCCTGAGGCCTAGCAGGAGCTCTCTGTTCAGCCAGGCTGGTCTTCATCCTCACCAGTTCATCTTGTGGCAAAGGGCCTTCAAGAGTGCTTTCTGAAGAAACCCAGCCTTCCTGGACCCCTTTGTCATTCAGTAGTGTTTCCCAAGAGACTCTTTCAACCAATGTCCTGAACAAGGCCAAAATCTGCCCTCTGGAAATCCATTGTGGTGATTTTGTTGACTGTCATCCTTAATACACTAAGAATCAAGAACTTGATCTTTTAAGTATCACTAAAACCAAGATGGCCTCCAACCACCACATCTCCCACTAGACCTCTGTTTGTAAACAGCAGGTCTAGCAAGGCATCTCCCCTGGTGGGCTCACTTACCAATTTTATTGGGAAGTTACCTTCTACACGTTTAATGGACCTCTTAGACTGTTTCCTCTCTGCTGTATTGTATTTCCAGCAGGTATCAGGTATGTTGAAGTCCCCCATGAGAAAGCTTACAGACTGTGAGACATCTGCTAGCTGCCTGTAGAATGCCTCATCCACCTCTTTATCCTGGTTGGATGGTCTGTAACAGAATCCCAACAGGATATCCACCTTGTTGGCCTTCTTCCTCATCCTTTTCCATAAGCACTCAACCTGGCTGAATTCAATACAATTGAAACATTCCCTAATGTAGAAGCCCACTCCACCACCTCAGCTTTCTTGACTAGCACTCCACTCTCACCCATGTTTCAGTGATAGTGACTAGATCATATTTGTCCTGTTGCTCAGTGGCTTCCAGCGCCTCCTGCTAGTCATCCATGCTTGCATGTGTGCAATTGACCAAACAACTGAATGCCACCCCAAGGCTTACCTCTCACCCTGGTTTCATCCCGTTCCCTCTTTGAATCTTGCATAAAGAACTTTCAGTGAGCCCTAGCAAGTCATCAGGAAGAGTCCTTTTCCCACTTTGAGACAGCTCAACTCTGTCTGTGTTCAGCAGGCCTGGTGGCTTGTAAACGTGTCAATGGTCAACAAATACAAATTTCCACTGATAACACCAGTCTCTGACCCAGATGTGGATATGATGAAGAATGATTTAAACTCCTTGTTTAAATCATTATGACCTCTATTTTTTTAAAATGGTAGAATGGAGGACTCTAGAAACTACTGGCCTGTCAGCCTCACCTCTGTACATGAGTAGATCATGGAAAGGTCTCCTAGAAGCTATGTTAAGGCACATGAAAGACAGAGAGGTTATTTGAGACAGCCAGCATGGCTTCACCAATGGCAAGATCTGCCTGACCAACTTAGTGGCCTTCATGGCTGATGGAGTGACTGCATCAGTGGAAAAGAGAAGACCTGTGGGTGTAGAAACTATGGTCCCCACATTCTCCTCTCTAACGCGAAAGATATGGATTTTATAGATGAGCTATGGGGTAAATAAGGAACTGGTTGGATTGTTGCATCCAGAAAGTAGTGGTCAATGACTCAGTATTGGGATGGAGACACTGAGCCACTACTGTCTCTCAGGGCTTTGTATTGGGACCAGTACTGTTTAATATCTTCACCAATGACATAGTGGGATTGAGTGCACCCTCAAAAAGTTTGCAGATGACACCAAGCTGAATGGTGTGATCAATATGCCAGAGGGACCTGGAGAAGTGGGCTTGCATGAACCTTATGAAGTTCAACAAGGCCAAGTGCAAGGTCCTAAACCTGGGTAAGGACAGTACTTGGTGTCAATACAGGCTAGAGGGAGATGTGATTGAGAACAGCTCTGTGAAACTTGAGTGTACTGATCAGCAAAATCTGGACATGAGTGAGCAATGCTTCCCCCCAGTTCTGATAAGATGCCACCTGGAGTACCACATCCGACTCAGCAAAGAAAGACAAGGACCTGTAGGAGCTGGTCCAGGGGAGATAAGATCAGAAGCCTAGAACACCTCTCATATGAAGACAGACTGAGCAAGCTGTGGTTGTTCAGCCTGGAAAAGAAAAGCTTCAGTGAGACCTTATTGTGGCTTTCCAGTAATTGAAGTGGGCTTGGAAAGGTACAAGCAGATATTTTAGCAAGGGCCTGTTGCAGTAGAACAAAGGGTAATGGTTTTAAACTGAAAGAGGATGGATTAGAAAGCAGAAAGATTTTTTACAGTGATGATGCTGAAGCAACAGAGAAAGTTGCCCAGAGAAGTGGTTAGGTGCCCAGTCCCTGAGAATATTTAAGGTTAAGCTTAAAGGGGTATCTAGTTGAAGATACCCCTGCTCACTGCAGGAGGTGTTGGAGTAGGTGGTCTTTGAAGATTCCTTCCAAAACGAACTATTCTATGATCCTTTGTGGAATTGGAAAAGGCAGAACGTTTATTCTCATACTAGTAAAGGAAAGCTCATCATGCAAAATTACTATGGTACAAAAGCATCTTTGAAACAACTGAATGTTTTTTCTGAATCCTGGCAGGTGTTGATTCTGGGGCTCAAACTAGCAAGACATAAGGTCCTGGCGTAGGGTGGTCTTTGGGCTGGAGATCCTCATACGGATGTATGCCAAGGTGAGCTCTACTTAGGCAATGCACAGTGAGAAGAGGCGCACAAGATGTACTTCTGTTAGCCTCTGCCAAAGCACATGGCTTGCCAAGTCCAAGTCTTCTTTTTGGACTTCACAGCTGACACTGATGGGGACATTCATTCAGGCTCAGTTATCAGTGGCTCTGCTCACCAACTGGAAACAGTGGATTTGGTGGTGTTAGAAATTACAGTGAGAACAGAGGATTGTATCTTCTGAGTTTTAATAATTCTCACAAGGCCATTAGACTGCAGCCATGTTACTTAAGTGAACCTGGGTCTTCCACAAAGTACTGTGCT
This sequence comes from Phoeniculus purpureus, assembly GCA_028565055.1. Classification (NCBI taxonomy): domain Eukaryota; kingdom Metazoa; phylum Chordata; class Aves; order Bucerotiformes; family Phoeniculidae; genus Phoeniculus; species Phoeniculus purpureus. The sequence continues at coordinate 14,853 of JAOXOE010073232.1, forward strand.
GAGTCAAAGGCAGGATATTCAACTGGGAAATTGGCATGAACATTGAAGACAGGTGTTGATTTTTTAACTAATGGAAACTTTCTACCCAGGTCTACTGCTCCATAGTTACCTGTTTTACATTCAGTCTGACATTGTTCTGTTTATCGCTGCTTCCACATTATTCAGCAGTTTCTTGTGCTGAGTGCCACAGTAGTAAGGATGTTCTGCCCCGTAAGTACCAGTACTTCTTAGATGGATGTTCTTTCCATATTCTCTGTTTTCAGGCCATTGCAAGCAATGTAGTTACTGTGAGAAGTAATTGTGAAATTCTCTTCTCTGAGAGGTCTGGGCCAAGGCCAGGATAGGTTTGACATCAGCACCAGCTGAAGACAGGCTCACAGGCAAGCCCCATTGTGTGTTGTAGTAAAATGGGAATCTGGAGTTGGATTAGAGTGATCACAGAATGGAAAATGTTTACGTGTTGCTGCAGTCCCCTAAAATATCAGTATTGATATCCAATATGTAGAATAAGACATGCTGGTAAAAGGAGAATTGTGGAGAAAACATTCCCTTAAAATAATTCCCTATAAGAAATTGCCTTAAAATTTTTTCCCAGAAAAATTGTGGAATCCCAGAGACACCGTCAGAAGCGTTTGCATACGTGCTCTTGCTCATCAGCTGTGTATGCAGGAGAGATGTCGGCTGGAAGAGGGGATTTCACTACAGTGGAGATTTGCTACTGAGTAATGGAAGATTTAGGGCAGAGAACTGGCCAAGTTTTACCCGATTTCTCAGAGATCAGGATATATTTTTATTTTCTGGTGGCTTAGCTCCCTCTGCTGTGGATCTGAGATGAAGGCTGAGATGAGGATTCAGATGGGCTTCCAAGGGAACCCAAAGGCAGGGCTCAGAGGAAAACCATTAGAGGAAATCCTGTGACAAAATGTGCCAGGCTGTTGCTTGCCGTATTTCTGCTGGTGGTGTCCAATCCCTCAGCAGCTCCAGCAGCACCTGGGGTGCCAGCAGGGGCAAGCAATTGGCTCATAACCTAGTTTATTTATTAGGAGACCAATACTTCCAGTTTAACGTGGAAAGACCTTAACTTTCTTCTCACAGCTGAAACAATAGTTGATGTACAATTTAAAATAACATTTGCACTATCTACTGTTAGGAGAATTATTTAATCCTAATGGGTAGCTTGTGCACATATTAACACTTCCTGGCTTCAGTGGTTTATAGTTTCCCTTCAGTGATAGATTTCCCCTCACGTTGCACTTCTCCCTGAGAACTAATAAGAGTGTGCTGGCAGGTACCTTACCAAGGATACCTCCAGGGCATTTTAAGTGATATGGTTTCATTAGCTTCACTCCTACTATAATTGAATTAAAATAATTAGTATTTTATAGCTGCTTTAAGTGAACTCTGCTCAGTAAGTTAAGAGGACAAAACATATTAAACAGTTTTGGGATTGGATGGTTTCTGCCAAGTCCAACTGGAAGGACCAAAGGGCCAGTCAGAATAAGAGGCTACTCTAGCTACAAGTTGCTGGCAAAAATCAGCTACCAGCAAAAAAAAAGTCTTTTCTGTTGGGTTTGTATGCATAATACTTCCCAGATACTTCCAAGTTGTTCTGTAATAACATTTAAACTTATTGAGTGCTTTCCCTGCACCGGTACAAGTCCAGCTAGTCTGAAATCTGACATGTGTTACGTGTTAAATGAAGCTGTTAATGAGCAGGACTCAAACTCAGCCTTAGGCACCTAGATACAGAGCGTGTTGTTTTCTCCTGCCTTTTTTGTTCTTCAATTGCAGCCCCATTTTAAAATTAGATCTTGGGTCAATATGAAGGTCTAAAGCGGTGACTCTTGCTATCAACTGCAATGAATTTGGAATCAGGCTTTACATGATAACAAGGAATACTTTTGACAGGAGTCCAATGGCCTCGGCAAAAGCTCTGTTCATTTCTTCAGGAGCTGTTGCTGAGCAGTGCAGAACACATTGAAGATTCCTCTTCAGACACAGCTACGCCTAGGTAGGAGAGACTGCAAAAAAGTTGCCTCAAAGCCTGTGCTCAACTTTATTGTGTAAATACCAGAACTCTTGGCTGTTTCCTTCCTATGTTGTGTTCATCTAGATTGTTCTAACATACAAACATTGTTCCAGCCTGTGCATATTTGTTTTTAATTTGAAATCAGATTAGATGCTGTGACAGGAAGGCTAACATGCTCATTTCAGCCAAGTTTTCGTTCCAGAGATGGCTGTTGATTAGCCAGACTATATCCCTGCAAAGCCACTCAAAGACACTTTGAAGCAGGCTCTTGAACGGGCTGAATTAAGAAAATATGTGTAAAATATTTTACCTGCTTTTACTCCTGCTTTTTAGAGACTGCCAGCACTTGAGCCCAGATGATAGGAACATCAAGGTTATGATCATGTCTGTGTTCCCTTGTGTTTTATCTTTAGCGCTAACCTGGTAGAATAAGATTCCTGGGGCTTTGTAAGAGAAAAGTAACAAATAGTGGCAGAAATTAAAGTAATTTACAGGTGAATCAGAAGTAGTGAAGGAAAGCTGCTGCCTAGGTATGCTTACATTTTGAAAGTTGTTGCCAGATCCAGTCCAGGATTATGGGAACACTTTATAAAGCAGAATGTAAATATTTGTGAGTATATTTTAAAATATAACTGGCTATGCCACTGTCTACCACTGCAAAGGTTAAGGCACGTAATTGTAATTTTGAGATGATTCAACCTACGTTTGTTTTTAATCACAGGCTTTAAGGCCAATCATAATCTGCTCTGTATCATCAGTCATCTGCAGGTGCATATATTTACTGATCCTTACAAATTGGTTTAGTTCTGGTCAGAGGTATTCCCAAGTGGGATTTACCAGACAGTGTAACAGGAAGGTTAGTCCTGTGAATTAAGCAGATTCTGCTGAATTCTGAGCAAAACATTTTCCTTTCTGGAACTGGAATGCATTTGCACTATTAAAGGGGTTCATCTATTCTGCTTTACTCCTCGTTAGGAGAGCCTCACCTCTGTTGGTGTTGCTAACCTCTGAGGCAGGCAGAAGGACAAGCTCAGATGATGGGAGTCACATCAATAAAGTGAGGCTGGAGGGTAAAGTGAAATTTGATGGGTGATTCAAGTCTCTGTTACAGCAGTTACTCCAAGGAACAGAAATGTTTGTGTTTAGTTGTTGGGCTGATGTCACCAGTAAGGGAGATAAATACTCACTGTTTCAGGTCCTTCTTCAAGCATGACTGAAAACTGAAGGCAAACTTTAAATATTTTGGTGTCTAAATTAAAAGGAGTCACGTTTCTCATCAATCAGATTCTTACTGCCTTGCTTCCAAAAGCTTCCCAGTTCTTGTTTTTCTCTTAGATTCTCCACAAGCTCCAGACAAACTTGGCTGTTTCTAAGAACAAGTGCTTGTGTTTACGAGCACTGTCCCTTTGCATTCAATTACTTCATGCTGGTAGATGGGTCAAAGGATTGGTATGGTTGTTTGTGTAAATGACTGTGCGCTTTCTGCTGTGCCGCTACTTGCTTTGCTAGACTCAGAGTGCAGAGCTGGGTGGAGGTGGAATTAATTGCTGACTAGTTATCTTATCTGAAAAGCCATTGAGTCAGGGGAAGAAGTACTCTCGTGATGTGTAGTTGGGTGAGAGGATGACCCCCCGGTTCAGGGGCTTTGTGGGACCCTCTGTTCTCCAAGCAGCAGTATCGCTAATTGAATGAACATGATTGGGGCAAACATGAGCTGTTTGTGGGAAATGTCAGCGCTGACGCAGAGCTGCTGATGCGAAATCACAGTACCCGTGTCGCGAGCCAAAAGGTGGTGCTGTTGCTGCAAGGAACAGTAGGAAAAAGTGGCTCCTCATCAGTTCGTAGGTGTTTGGGGTCTGCTAGGGAGCAGGGGGACGGCTGAGAGTTCTCCCTGCTTTTTGCAAGTAATTCGGTGCTCGAGGGCTATATTAATGAACAGTACACCTGGTGCTGGTGGGCAGAGCACAAGGAAGTCAATAAAACTCAAAAATTTGCAACTAGATGGAGGGGAAAGAAGAAAAGGAGTAAGGAAATCACGGGCTTATACCTTTTTGATGTCTTTCGAGACATCAAAAAGAAAACAAGATTGTAGAGATGTTGCAGGTGATGCTGGGCTGGGCTCTGCTGGATAAACAGCCTGTCACATGCTCTGCAAGGAGGCAGCCACAGCTCTGCTACTTGAGATAAACATAAATAAGGAAGTGGAAGCATAAAAGGTCACCAAAAGTAGAGGGAAAAGTAGCGGTGTGGACAGTCTTAGCGTGGAGGTGGATGGCAGCAAGATACAACTGAAACCCTCCTGAGTTGGTGTCTGCTTTGGTTCTTACAAAGGTGTATGTCAAATGGAACATTAACCTAGTCGTGCCCATAAAAATTGGATATAGACTGGGACAGTAGTAATATTTAGATGCAGGTGGATGAGAGAATTGGCTCATCAGGAAAAAGTGGTGTCCTCTATATGTTACCTCCTTGTAAGAATGCTTCCTATGTCAACCCTCACATTGTGTCAGGGAAGAGGTCTGCATACAACCTCTGCTTCTGAAAATATCACGGTGGTGTTATTCAGCTTAGCTGAACAATGTGTGCTGGATTCTGTTCTTTGGGGCTGGAATTACACAAATGAGAGATTTCAAAATCAGCCTCAGAGGGGTCTCTTTGGGGTGGTTATCCTGCATTCTTCTTGCTGTACTAGGTCACAGGTATAGCCCCAGTATGAAAAACTTCAAGGAGGGATCTGATGTTTCTCCCCCACAGCTACCAGCTTTACAGAGTGACTGCAATAGGTATTTGTTTAATTAGTTGGAACCATTGCTCAGGAATGGGCTGAGCTGTGCTAGACACCACCCACGCCTAATTCTTGTGGCTGCAGATCAATGGCAGCAGGTGTAAGTGCCCGCTGTGTCGTCCAGATTACACATGCACTTTTGAGCAGAAGCATCTCTCATTTGTGCAGTTTTGCCTGGCTTGTCCTCCAGGAGCTCTTTCTGTCCTGAAGGTAAAATAAGTCCATGAATTACAATGGATGACAAGGAAAAGATAGAAGTGCAAATGGTTAAATGAATGTGCAGGATAGGGAACCCAGGCAGCCAGGTCTCCTTGGAAGACCACATTTACCACATTCTGAGTTTTATTTTGCCTGTGTCCCGATGCCTCTCCAGGGCCATGTCCATCCAGTGCCTGCACTCTGGACACTACTCTGTGTTCACAGCTGCGAACCCTCCCTAGAAAGCAGTTGCGGTACAAACTCATGTTTCTTTTGAGAGGTAAGCATTGGTAACTGTTTGTTCTCTACTTAACGACGTGTACCTCTGATTAGTATCAACAGGAGTTAATTGGATGCCTTCGCTGGAGTGCAGCAGCGTAGTTCTGTAATCAAATTGTTTGTAATCAGAAACACGCCAAAGAGTAAATGTATGTGTCAGCCTGTCGCAGTGACACAGGTGTCTTGTACCTGCACAAGAGATAAGTGGAAATAAACAACAAATGTTTGGAAAAGCAGTAGCTGTGTTTCTCCGTGTGCTAGGGAACTTGCATGTAGCTCAGTTCTTGCTGTGCAGTGCAGTGATACCCGTGTTTGTACTGAATGTTTCCACTTCTTATCATCAATGTCTTAAAGCTTGTTTATTGAACTCTGTGTCAGTTTATTCAGGTTTAATGACTCTTCCACCACATGTTTTCCTTTCAAGAATATGGGAGGTGGGGGAGAGAGGGGACATTTTTTTGTGCTGTTGCATGGCTCTTTCAGGAGGTTGATCTTGGGTCATTGGTTGAACTAGTGGATGAATGATAGGGGTGTCTGTAGTGGTCTCCTTTTCTTCATTTTTTGACATCTGTTTCTCATTTGTGTCTTGTATTCCCTCTTCTGCTTGTGTAAAGTGTTGGTGAGGACAAAAAAGACAATGTGGTTCCTCTAGGATAGTCTTAGCCTGTGTTGGAACTTGTCTCCTATACGGCAAGGGAGATGGTCTTGTGGTTTTTACAAAGAACTGTGGAATTAAATGACCCATGCTATTTTCTTGGTGTTGATGTAATATTTTTGAGGAAATAATGAAAGGGAATTCAATTATGGGATGTATTTGTGGTAATGTAAAAAGTCTGTGGCTTCAGTAGAAAGCACATTAGGTTGTTCTGTCTTCATTTCTGCTTGCGTAGGAGGCCTTGGTGAGTACAAAAGAAGAACATGTGTGTTTCCTAGAGGATACTCTCCAACTTGGGGATATCAAGTTTGTAACAAATAAGTTTTCTGGGTAGTTCCCACACTCTCTTCTCATGCTTTCACAAGCCCAAAAACAGCTCTCAAAAGCCTCTGTACCGAACACTTGGAGTGCCTGGACTGGCAGATGGGGCTGTGTTTCTAAACGTACATCTGGAACGCAGAGACATTGACCTCTTAGTTAACCAGCAGCTTACAGTTCTGTTTGTTCATGAATGAAAGAGAGCTGTGCAAACTGTCATGTAGGCTGCTTCCTATACTTCAGGCCATGGTGTCAAATCGTCCACACTTCAGAAAGCCAGTATTTCACTGCAAAAATTTGAACTTTCTCACTAAGAGATGGACGCTGGTAGTTTTCTCACACACCCCATGGGTATTCTGAACATCCATCTGAATAGCTCTGAGGGATATTTGCAGATGCCTTTCAGTGGGGTGTTTAATGGATTTGAAGGATATCTGATTTTGCTGTACATACAAAAGGGCTTTTGCTCTTTTCAGACAGGGTTGACTGACAGGGAACCTTTGACTTGGGAAGTACTGTGGGTGCTATGTGACTGTACCATGTCCTGTACTCTTGCTCGTAGTGGGGACACTGAACTTAAGATAGGAGTCCCCTGAGTGGGATAATTAGAGCTGCCAGAGACATAAGGTTCCCATTTTATCTTTTCACAAGGCCTTTCACCACTTTGTGCTCAAAGCGTGTTGTTCTGATGCTTTTTCTATTTTTAAATTAAGAGGTAAACAAAACGGGTGCTCTGTGATGTAAACCTGAAAAACATGGAAAGCACACACAAAAATATTAAGAAACCTGCTGCAACTGCTTTTAGGAAGTTCTTTGTATAACATTTTCAGCGCTGTGCAAGGTGGCTTCTCTCTGAAAAGATATTAACAATTTTTTTTCTCCCCGGTCTAAGGAGAACTCTCTTTGTGTTAAATACCTCTGCTGTTCAGTGTCTCTTCTAAAAGTAGTATCCAAATGCAAAACTCTCCTGCATGGAATAATCTGGACCCTTAAGACTTATTCTCAATGCTTCTAGTTCTGAAAAAGTTCTCTAAACTTGTAAGGTAGGGTAGCTGGCTGAAGTCGATGATCCCAGGAGTCTTTTCCAACCAGAGTGATTCTGTGATGATGGAGGAGGTTTAGACTTGCTATTAGGAAAAATTTTTTTCAGAGAAAGAGTGGCCAGGCACTGGAATGGGCTTCCCAGGGAGGTGGTTGAGTCACCATCCCTGGATGTGTTTAAAGATCATTTGGATGAAGTGTTGAGGGATATGGTTTAGGGGAGAAATTGTAAGGTAAGGTAGATTGTTGAACTCGATGATCCCAGGGGTCTTTTCTAACCAGAGTGATTCTGTGAACTCATTGAAACATTTCAAGTCTTTGTAATGTTTTTTCCACTTCAGAACCTATCTCACAGTTCCCATACAAGGCCTGGAAATACATATTCAGCGCCTATCTCTGCCACAGAATATTTCCAGGGCATTGGTTGAATCATTTAATAATTTATTCTAATTTACACCAATAATTCCTTGCCTCATCCATTTGAATTCCCATATGGAGTAGCAGTTGTAGCCTAAGAGTGATCTTTGTGCTGAAGTTAAAGATCTACATGGTGAGATAATCTGCAATAACAATTTCTTCCTAGTCTCTATGCATGGGCAAACCCCACTGATTTGGATATGTTGCCAAACCTGTCTGCAGCATGAAAAGCAATAATGAAGTTCTGTGAAAGGAAGTGTATGTAACGAGTGATATCTGTCTCCTTCAAGCACGTCTGCTATCTCCATGCCACTAATCACCTCGCTTATGTGAATAAAGTGTTATATTCTACTGTGTGATATGTCAGTGACATCCTGCATAGTATATGTTACAGACTAATATAGTTAATGTTGAAAGCTTCCATTATCACTGAAAGTACAGTAGCAATTCCCCTATATGGGTACAGTAGAATGTATTTAAAATAAGAAATCATGATAAAGCTGTTCAGAGCTCTTCGTGTGTGTGTGAAAGCTATTTTATGTAAAAATCAAATGCATGAGAATGAAAAGTGATCAGTCTTGCTTGCAAAGCATGAGCATCCCTGTGGCATCTGGGTGCCTTTGAATGTATCTTAGGGTTGTAAAGGCTTATTTCACGTAGGCTTATTTACAGTAGGTGGTGTGGATTTAAAGAGCTTGTGTGATTAAATGTAGAGTCACATATATATACACACACACACACATATATATATGTGTGTGTTGTATTCTTAAAGTATGTTCAGTGAATACCAGGCTTTTGGAGACCCACAAGATAGACCATGGGAAGTTTTAATTCTTTTGAATAGTGATGAACATGAAGATAAAAATTTGCTGGACTAATTCCAGAAAATTTTGAGTGCATGTCTGCTTGGCTTTTTGTCTCCTTTTTTCTTCCATAAAAGCTCCTAAGTCTTTATTCAGCCAAGTATTCCTTGTTGTATATGGTTCCTTTGTACCAACACTTTCCATCCTCTGAGGCTTTCTCCTGGCTGTTCAGTACAAGCACGGCATTATCAATTGTTTCAGTGGTGAAAAAAGGCATGACTCTGCACTGAACAGATTATGACCTCATGATAGATTGCTTTTTTCCCTGATTCTTCAATGCAAGACGAGGTAATTCTTGGGGTTTTTTTATTCCACTCTGACTACCTGACATAATTTAAAATTTCAGCCTATATTCTGCCCATTGCATAAATCTTTTTACATGGGTCTTCTAAGCAACACTTCAGGGAAAAAATAATCCTGGTGCCTTTCAAATTGACACTAAACCTGAAAGTGGTCTGAAGACTAGTGACATGGAAGTGCTGACTGCTGCTCATAACCTGTGTGAGAGTGTATGTACTCCCAGCACTGTCCATACGTGTGTCAGGTTTGAGTGAAGACTTTTTGAGCAAGCTGGGACTTAGCAGAGGATGTTTGCACCAGAATGACTACTTCTGCCTCTGGGATACCAGCTGCCACTAGAACAATAATTACACTGTTCAGGAATGGGATGGATGTTCATTTCCACTTGCTACCTACAGAAACACACCTATTCCCCAGTATATGGCAAATTTTAGAGCTTCTGATAATGTTGTTTTTACACATTCCTGTGACACCTTTGCTCTGGGTGATTCTGCTAACCAGCAAGGATTGGACAACTGAATCATACCTGTGTCAGAAAATATAACCCCAAAAAAGGAAGAAATATTCTTCTTCCATCTTCTGCTCTCTAATTTTTATCTTAAAAAGCAGCATGTGTTAAATGATGGAAATTGGGACATTTCTGTGAAATCTTTCTTTTCTGTGGTTTTCTTTTTTCCTTTTTAATTTCTTTCCTTTTTCCTTCTTTCATTTTTTCTTTTTCCAGTGGCCTTGGCTCTGTTAGTTAAAGCCAAGAAAGGCTATTTTTTTTGTTTCATGGGGGACAAAATTAGCTAAAGAAAGAGGTCTGAGTCATAGCATCATTCAGGTTGGAAAAGACCTTTAAGGTCCTATAGTCCAACATTTAACCCTGCTGTACCAAAACCACCCCTAAACCATACCCTTAAGCTCCGTATATACATGACTTTGAAACACATCTAGAGATGGTGATTCAGCCAGCTCCCTGGACAGCCTGTTCCAAGGCCTGATGACCCTTTCAGTAATGGTCCCAAAGCTGAACACAGTATTCAAGACGCGACCTCACCCATGAATCATCTATATTGAAGTGAGCAACCAGAATATGTCAGCAGGTTTGCCTGGAAAATGCTTTGACACTTGCCAGAAACTAGAGACTTTGGCAGCAGCTGAACTACAGAGGGAAATAAAGGAGAAAACAACAGAAGTAAACTAGTTATGTAGACATAACCATGATAATTTTATTGCTCTCCTGTGAGTTCCAGCAGAGTCCTAGTGTGTTAGGCTCTATCCAAAAGTAAACAGGATCTGCTAGCTTCAGACTTCCCCAAAGTCTGGGAAAAACGGTCCCATCCCAGCATGATGAACAGGTTTGGATTCTCCTCGTGCCTCTTTCAATGACCTGAAGTAAATGACATGTCCTGCTAGGTCTTGGTCTTATTTGTTGTGTAATCACATATCCACAGGTGCATGCCTCAAAGCAGTTTTTCCAAATGGCTTGCTTTTGGGATTATTTTATCTGGTGACAAATTATTCTAGCCTAGATCCGAGAACTTCTGTCAATACTGCTACAGTTCTGTGAGTGGTTTAATTTTTAACAACTCAGCATTTCCTAACAGGCAAAAATGCACTTTCTTGAGAGAGCTCCCAGCTGGTACCACTCAGATCACAGTATCTGGCATTTATCTGAAATGAAAACAGATGGAAATTCTTAGGGCATTTCATCCTACTCTTCCTACTGTAGCCATTTGCTTTCAGGAGGTAGGACTTTGAAAAGCAATCTGGTAAGAGGGGTAAGGAAAGTTAGCAGTATAGAGTGGGACTGTACTGAGAAACTTCTTAAGATTCATTTCCTTGATCTGTATATAGCTGGCGAGTTTCTACCCTCCAGTTTAACACCTTGACTGCAGTGATTCTCATACATCCAACTCAGAAACAGTTAAAAAGCCTGAACTGTAATTGCTTTTTAAGTTTTTCTGTCTCTCTCTTTCCCCTTTTCCTACAACATTTTGTAAAGTTGTCCCTTTTTACTTGCCCGTTTAAGGACACTACAGGCTGTTAAAGTTAGTTTAGTTCATGTATTAAAGAAGAGAAAAGTCGAAGGAACTATAAACACCGTATGTCTCTGTTTCCCACTGAAAGGGAGATGGCAGACAGGGCACTGTTAGTGTCATCTATATTACCTCAAGTAAAGATTCAACTTATCCAGGATTTCTGACTCCGTGTGTTTCTAATTTTGTCTAGGCATAGCTCTTTGGTGCTTTGGGAGTTGGGCAAAAGGAGGGTCTTCAACTGAAGTTGTTTCCTAGAATAGAGTTTTTCTTGGAAACCTTCTGTTGATATAGGACTAGGCAGTGGCCTCCCGTTTCTTGATCAGTTCTGTTCTTGGATTGGCACATATGTGTGGGTTAAGAAAATGCTTCACTTAAAGCATACATGCAGCCATAATGGGACAGGATAAAGGTTTATCTAGCCACCTAGTCTCTCTGAAAATGATGTAACTGATGTTTTCATAACCATTTAACAAGGCAAGCCTAGAGTGAAAAGTCCTTTGCTGCACTTTTCTGGCTCCAGTAATTTAGTATGTGGTGACTTACAGAGATGGTATCTTTGTCTTGAGAAACCCCTGGTGGAATTGTATTCCATAGAGTCATCAAACTGGATTTTGAATGCTTAAAAAAAAATTGAGTCTCTATGGCAGTGAATTTGCAGTTTAAATAGGCCTCATGAGAAGGTAATTATATTTATCTTGCAGCTGGCTCTTTAATATCTTCTGCCCTTTTGACAGCCACCTGCTCAAGACTGAGAGGAAATCCTGCTGGTCTACGCAGTACTACTAGCAGTGCCCGCCACCTTTCCAGATCAGCTACAGGCAGGGTAGCACAAACCTGGGAGACACACATCTGAGTATATTCTTCCTTTTTATTTGTACATGATTCTTGCCTCAAAATGTATGAATGTGAGAACTTTCCCTTTTGCCCTAGGGCTCCGTAATTTCTGTAGAGTCTTCGGTGACTGATACTGTCAATTGTCTTTTATAAGCTTCATCTATGCTATCAGAAAACTGATTCCTATCCCATGTTAGTCTTGGTGATAATGTGGACACAGACAGAGGCTTCCTGTTTTCTTTTCTGGTGAATCTAACTTATCTGAGCATCTTTTTCTAAGAGGTGATATGGGCAACACAAGCCAAGCCACGCTTAGCTCTCCTCCCTGTCTGTCACCAGATGACTACACTGGCCAAGGTCTGGGCCAGATGCTAATGAGATTTATTTGGGATCATTAAGTAACATTCCAACCCCCAGGTCTTTAACCAGTTTTCTCCTTCAGAGGAAAACTTCATTGTGTGACTCCCCTTTCCTCAGTGACAGTCCTTCAGTCCAGTCTCTATCCATTGTGGGGGTCCCATGGGCCCATCAATCACACCAGCACAAGTCTCTTCTCAGATCATTTCTGCCCTTTAAGAACATCAGTGCCTGTCCCTGCCGCTGACCACTTCCTCTCCATGCCAGCTTTCTCAGGCTACCTGGGTGCCACACCACCTTTGTTCATCACCACCTTTCACCACGATCCAAGGACTGTCCACAAGGTCTTCCCTCCTTCCATTCCCTCATGACTAGGGCTGTGGCACTGCTGTCTTTCTTCTCCCTTCACGTTCCTCAAACATTAACATATGCTCCCCCAAAACCAAAAACTCTAAGCAAAGAAAAGATCAGCCCCCAAACACGTTTGATGGCTCAAATGTATTAATTCACATGAGTGCTGGTTTTCTGAGCCGCAGGTGGGCTCTGACTGGAGTTGGAGAAGGGTTTTTTTTCTGGTTTCCTAAAACTTCCTACCAGCATAATTTTACAAGCCTTTCCTCTATTACCAGTCCTCAGTTTGGCTCAAACCAAACTCTAGTGGGGTACAGCACAGCCCCTACTCATTTCAGATGCTTAAGTGACCATCTTTTCCACCCCTGTTTCTGTTCCCCCACCAACCAGGTGTTTTAGGGCAATTTAAATACTGCTTCCCAAAGGACAGCAAGTGCTATTAAAGTTGACAAGTCAATCAGCTTTAGAAAGGGCAACCCTCACGCTGTGTGACTCTGGACAACCTGGCAGTGCCTGTAAGTCTTCACTTGCTGTCTTAGCTCTGCAAAGACAGTTTTCAGACAGTGCTGAACACAGGAGCGCAGCTGGGTTGTGTTCTTAGACTGTGCCTACAGCTGAACCTGCCTTCTGCTCTCCAGCTTTGGGCCAAGTGAAGATAGAGGGTCCTGCAAGAGGTCCTAACAACACTGTGTTAAGAGGTCAGATCCGCAGGCAAGCACAGGACACAGCCTCTTTAAATTATCTTTTAGTCACTATGGCATAGAAAAGACCTAGAAGTCTGGAAAAGACCTAGAAGTGAAACCTCACCCACTTTGCATTTTGGCAGTTTACCTGGACAGCCCTTGCTTGTTGCTGCGTTCTTGATTCTGACCTCTGACATTCTTAGGTAACACTGGTTCTGTGTTGTACCAAAGCAAGTGCTTGTGTGTGTGTGAGCCAGTGTTTGTGCAAGGAGCACCAGCTAGTTTAAGCTAGCAAAACAAAAGAGAAAAGAAAAGAAGAAGTAACTGTCAAACTGTCAGATGTGTACATGTGTTAGTGATGTTTCTTGACATAGCCGTGTTTAATACTGTGCTTTCATAATTACTGTAGTATGGACCTACACTGCAGGTCTCAGTACTCTTATATGTAAGTCCACTCCTTCAGTGTGTTAGTAAAAGAAAAAACATGTCTGTTTACAGCTCAGTGTATTTTTTTAACATAAACGACTAAAGTAAGGAATAAGTGCAAGATCTAAAGAACCTTGTTCAAGTCACCTTGGTCAGTTCTCCCTGCTAGAGTCATCTAGCATTGCTGTGTATGAGAAGGTGGAAGAGTGACTCCAGATTGCCAACATGTAAGTGAGGAGAAAGCATAACCAGGATTCAGTTCTTCAAGTCCAAAGTTCTTAATTTCTCTTTGGTTTTTTAGCTCTGCACAGAATCACAGCATCACAGAACAGTAGGAATTGGAAGGGACCTTGAAAGATCATCTAGTCTGATTGCCCTGCCACGGCAGGATCACCTAGATCAATTTGCACAGGAACACATCCAGACAGGTTTTAAATGTCTTCAGAGAAGGAGACTCCACAACCCCCCTGGGCAGCCCATTCCAGTGCTCTGTCACCCTCACAGGGAAGAAGTTCCTGCTCATATTGATGTGGAACCTCCTATGTTCAGCTCACACTCATTGCCCCTTGTCCTATCACTAGATGACAGCAAAAAGAGCCTGGCTCCATCCTCCTGACACCCACCTTTCACATATTTATAAACATTAATGAGGTCACCCCTCAGTCTCCT
>JAOXOE010073242.1:0-29082 GCA_028565055.1 Phoeniculus purpureus
CCTCGAAAGATCATCTAGTCCAATCCCCCTGCCACAGCAGGATCACCTAGACTAAGTCACACAGGAACATATCCAGGCAGGTTTTAAATGTCTCCAGAAGGAGACTCCACAAGCTCCCTGGGCAGCCTCTTCCAGGGCTCTGTCACCCTCACCAAGGATAAGATCTTTTTCATATTAATGTGGAATCTCCTCTGTTCCAGCTCACACCCACTGCCCCTTGTCCTATCATTGGATGACACTGAGAAGAGTCTGGCTCCATCCTCCTGACACCTGCCCTTTCCATATTTATCAACATTCATGGGGTCACCCTTCAGGCTCCTTTTTTCCCAGCTAAAGCGACCCAGCTCCCTCAGCCTTTCCTCATCAGGAAGATGCTCCACTGCCTTCACTATCCTTGTGGGTCTGCACTGGACTCTCTCCAGAGGTTCTGTGTACTTCTGGAGCTGAGAGGCCCAGAACTGACACAATATTCCAGATGTGGTCTCACCAGGGTCTTCTTAGTCTTGGGATCAGAGGTCAGTAATAGCCAGGAGAAAAGTCTAAAGGTTCAGTGATAACCCAAAGCAAAACAGCAAATCCTCCTGAAATCCCCAAACATGGGACAAGCACTCATAGATTTAGTTTTCTGAAGTTTCAACAGAGAGAGTAGGTTTGGTTATTTCAGCATCAGTATGTTCTTTATTTTTAACTTAAAATGTGTTATTACCTACTGCTTTTATCAAAATATCAGACTATACACCTAGAGCTGTGCTAGAAAACAAACGAGAAATTAAATTCATAGGCAATGTAAATTACCTATTGACAACAAAAATAATGTTATTAAAGATTATAGTGGCACCCAGTGCTTAAATCCATGCTGCAGATTGTCTCTGACCCTTTGCCCAAATGGCTCAATCTTCTTCCAGTTGAAGAGGAGCCAGAACACTGCTTTACCTCTTTCAGCTCTGAAAATTCCAGGGATTTTTTGTTGCCAAATAATTTTCTTAATGAATATTTCCTACACTGCATGGTTTAATCTATCTTCATATAGGGATATTTGTGCATAGCAAGGGGGAACAATAAATCTTAGCATTCTGGCTGATAATATTATTTATTAATTCTAGATAATTTCTCTTACTTTTAAAAACTGCTCCACTTAATCACAGCATAAACTTCTTTAAGACAGACCTTTTTTTGTTCACTCTGAGTAGTTTTGCAGGCAAACTATTTGACAAGAGATGGGATAGGTGCAACATAGGGTATATGCCAGCACTGTCTACATCTGCCTTTCCTTGCCAGTGCAATCCTGGACAGCATCCTGCACATCAGCTGATTGCAGTTGGCTCCTCTGGTAGTTATATTTCTGCCTTATGCCACTGGAAAATGATGATATCCTTTTCAAGGACTGGGGATCAAATTATACAGAAGACAACACAGTTACATTGAACCACAGCCATGCTCTAACTCATCTATGAGTTGGGCTGAGGATCATTACATCTGACCTAGCTACACAAGAGATAGTACAGGTTCAGACATTAGGCAGGTAATCAGGATTTCTGGAAATTGTCCCAAACACCCAAAAAAGGACGATTGAGAACCCGAGATGGACGGAATGGAGCAGCACACTGAGCAGAACACCACAGATAATGCAGAGTTCAAGTTGGAAACTCTCCCCACCAATAACATAGTGCTCCCATAAGTCAGGTTTCCATGTAATTGCAAATTCTCAGAGCACAGACTACAACTGAGGCTGTTCCAGAGCAGAATTATTCTCTATAGACCCATTATTTTCTGTGTCAGAAATTACAGATCCAGGGAAGACGAATTTTCTGGGGGTGTGTTATGTTACTCGGTCACCTACACACGGGGATGAGATGGTAGAGAATGATAAGAGAGTCTATATTAAACTTCTTTTACTGACAGGACCATTGTAGAATAAAAAGTATCTGTCACACTGTTGATATGAATCTTCTCCTTGTTGTACCTTTTGGCATCCATGGATAATTAAAGAAGCCTGAAACTGCTTTTTCTGCAAGTTCTGTCAATTCTTTAGGTCTTTGTGTTTGTCCAGCAGTCTTTGGTCTTGTTAAACTTTGCCTAGCGAAAGAACAAATAAGCCCAATATATACTATAATTCCAGAAGTGTTATTTGACCAGAGGGAACTGGCAAAATTCTTTGGTCAGAGATGCAGCAGTAGGAGACAGAGCAGTTCTTCAATGCAACGAGTTTAAGGCTTAGATGAATAATATTATTTAGATACTAAAAATCTGTTGCTTTTAAATGTTTGGTGCACAGGAAGTCTTATTCCACAGTACCAGTGACAGTCAGGACACTGAAGTGAATCATAGAACCATCATATCATCATGGCTGGAAAGGATCTCCAGGATCAAGTCCAGCCCTCATTCCAACATCTCCCTAACCCCTAGACCATGGTCTCAAGTGCTCTAGCCACTCGGTTTTTAAACACCTCCAGGCATGATGACTTCACCACCTTGGGCAGCCTGTTCCAGTGCCCAACCACTCTCTCAGGAAAGAGCTTCTTCCTAATATCCAATCTAAACCTCCCCTGACACAATTTGAGGCTGTTTCCTCAAGTTTAATATGTCCCAATCCTTGCAGATTTCCTTTCTAATAAAAACCACTCACGGACTTCTTCTCAAAGCTCCACGTCCAAGAAAAAGCTGACAGTTTATTCAGTATCTACTGTTGAAATGGCACATCAATAAAATGAAAGGGAAAAAAAAAAACCACATCAGAGAAGGAAGTTGAAAGACAAAAAGAATAAAATACCTTTGTAAGCAATATTTTAAACGTTAATATTGTTGTGTATGTGACCATGTTTAAATAGAGCAACAATATAATATGTTATTTTTCTTGCTCTGATCTGCTGGATGACAAATGACACCAAGTCTAAAGCAATTTGGACCGCTAACACAAATTATAAATAATAAGTGACTTTTGTCAACCGCATTCCTCAATAATCTCATCGTATCACACTAATGAGACCTGGTTTGGGAAATGCACTGAGGTTCCCATGCCCCAGGTCACAGGAAACTGAAAACATCTTGAGACTAAGTACATCTGCTGCTTGAACCGGACAGCTGCATCACTTGATCAATCCAAGGGCCACCAACTACAGAGACATCCTTGCTTTTCACCTCTCAGTTGAAAGTAATGCATCAGCTCATTGGAGCTAGGCAAAGAGAATATGGGCCATCCCTCCTCCTTGATCCCAAAAAAATTCCTACTCTGTTTTTTCACATGATCAAAGAACAAACTGGTATCAACATGTATGTCTTTGAATACAATTCATTCATACGTCAACACATACTATGTCACCATAGCAGGTAGGGAAGCACCAAGTGACAACCAGAGGAAGTGAGAGAAGAAACACCCATCCTTCTATTTCTTTGACACATTTATTTTTAACCCAGAGCATTTGCTTTGTTTGAGAAAACAAGTTTTTTCTTTCACACCTGTTCATCCCTATTTACTGATACCTTGGGTAACCTCAAAGCAGCTTTGCATGAGTGAGCTGCTATCAAACTGTCCTGCAGCAATCACTTCAGCAATGTGATACGATTCTTTAACAATTTCTCATATGCAAAATATAGACTAGTTTTCTCCATAGGAACAGCCATATAATCTTCAGTGACACTAACAGGTTTTACAGGATGCAATTGAGAGGCTAGAGAAGAAGGGAAAATTCCCATCTATTACAGCAGATGAGAGGCCAGAAAGGTTAAAAAATATATCTTTCCTTAAATGTTAGATTCTTTTACTTTATCCTACATATTCAAGTCATCAGCTATAGAAAATTTCCTTAACAGACATTGGAAAGCTCAATTTTTGTAAGCTGCTGTAAGCCATCTCCTCTGCCGTTGCAGGATTTTCTCTGTGCATAATGAATTAAAAAACCATGTTGTTTAGAAACACATTTTTGTCCCAAATTTAAGGAAACCATCACTTCAAAATTTTTCATCAGATTTGCATGAAAGATCTCATAGGGCTGGCTTGAAAAATTCAGATTTAATAAACGCTGGAAAGAAATGTCAAAGCAAAAAATAGCCAACAAAAAACCCCACAAACAAAAAAAAAAACCAGAAATGGGAATTTTTGTTGCTGATTGTGTTAAGGTGGAGGCTGCCTCAAGATTAAAATGACCTTAGAATTATTAATTTGACCTCTGTATAATCCAGGTCCACTGAAATACCTACACTGATTATTTTTTATTATCAAAAATACACACACCCCTCTTCAAAAATCAACAAAACCTTTCAGCTTATGTAAATTTGAGCAGTGAGGTTTGACTAGGAGTAGAGAACAATCCAAACTGCAGTTGGACAACTCCTGTAGTCAGCCTGCCCTGGGCTATTTAATTCCAGTCGCCAGTTTTCAGGTTTTTCCGAGGAATCAGAAACCCAAAGCATTTTCCTTAACTGATTTACAGGCCTAAACATGCAGGATTCAACAAACATTAAGTAGACTCCAAAGAAGGTTAATTAGAGCAGGAGTTTCCAAAATGCTTTATTGATGCACCTTAGGAGTCTGAATTTCTTTCAACCATCATTAGTGGCAACTGATTTTGCACTGCTGAAACAGAAAGAACTGATAAGAAATCCAAGGTTCAATTCTTTATGATCATATTATAAAAATTTACTTTATCACTTAAGAGCACTGTGGGAGAGCGAAGTGATGCATCCACACACACAATTTTGCTGTAGCTACTGCTAGAGTGACAAGTTAAGAGTTCCCAAACTTTTCTACAATTGCTTTTATAATCTCTTTCTTTTAATATTCACTTTCTGGGCTGCAACTTTAAAATTCTCTCTAAACCAATTGAGAAGCAGGAACATGAAAAGCAAGAAATCCAGGGATTTTACACTAAAAGCTATAACTGTGCAAGTTTTTTTGAGTAGTTCTGCTCAAAAGCAGAACGAGGAGAAAGCTGAAATTTGAAAGTGTTGAAGGGAAACAGTCCCTTTGTTGAATATATTTAAGAAAAACCATTGATATGGAAGTTCTTAGTGTGCTCTCTCAATTCTTTAATACCGCATGGCATGATCTACAGCTTCTGTTTTCTTACCAGAGCTCTTCGAGAACTTTCCTCTCAAGACAGAGCCTGAAGTTTTCTCAGCCATGTGAATGGGATTTCTCTTTGCTAAATAGTTCTGCTACACATTTCTCTCTCAGAAGCAGCCTCCTAATCAACCTGAGGTGCCAAGCAATTAATGATTTTGAGATTTGGGGTGTTTTATCCTGGTTTTGATGCAGGGGAAGAATAAATCCCTTATGCACTCATACGTCACAGGCTACAGGGTGTGCTAAATGTTTTCTTCTCAAAGAGAAAGGGCTTCTTGGATTCAAGAGATTTGCTTTCTGAGTGTTCTGAATAGAACTTTGGCAATATGTTTCCTCATTTCCTGCAAGTTCACTTAACATATCAAATCTTTGTAAAGGATCTGAAAATATAACAGTGATGTACAGTCAACCTCAGCTTTTGACCAGTAGCTGAAAAGATCTGATGATACTGGCTCAAGAAAAGTGGGGTTTTTTTAGTCACATCAAATTTTTGCCCTTTCTGTTATTTCCACAGCACTGCCCCACGTGTTTAACTTTAACGATGGGGTTTCCACCTCCGCACTAGGTTAGACAATGTCCTTTGTGGACATTGTTATTGACAAAATACCTACGTAATATAAGAAGCATCTTAAGAATCCGTTTCAGCTCTTTATGCTGTCCACAGTCACACACTTTGGTCTGTAAGACTAGTTTTAAAATCATTAAGTGTTTTGGGTTGGAAAGTACCTTCAAAACTCAACTAGGCCAACTCCCTGCAGAAAGCAGGAAGAATTTCAAGCAGATCAGGTTTCTCAGAGCACATATCAACCTGATCTGAAATATTTCCAGGCATGGGTCTTCTATCACCTCTCTGAACAACCTGGATCAGTGTCTCATCACCCTCAATGTAAAGAATTTCTTCCTTAGATCTAACATAAGCACTTGTCCTATCACAACAGGTGCTGCTGTAAAGACTGTGAAGTTGTATCCTATGTGGGGCACTCCCAAATTAAAATTCTGCAAAAAACAGACAGGCTTTTTCTAGAAGAGATAACAAAATCAGACATAAATGTGTGGCTTATTTCACTGAACAGATACAGGTTAAGTAGTATTTCCCTATTAATTCACCTCAAAACACTATATATATATATATATATATATATATATATATATATGGGAACACCATATAAAAACCAAAACCAAAGCAAAAGCTGCTACAAATTTCACCTGGTATTTTCCTAAGAGGAGCCCATGGTCACACACTGCATTCTACATAGTCCATGAGCCTCATGATTCTAGGAAGAGCCCAATTTAACACTCATGCCCTGATCATGCCAGGGCATCTGGGCAGCAGATTGGGTGCTTCCTGGAAACATTTGTTCTCCATGGATGACTTTTCTAGGATTTCCAGCTGTCCAAGGGATCTACTGCTTTTCCCAGGTTGTCGGATGCCCAGAAATCCTGAAAAATGTTTAAGTCACTGAATTTCATGCAGAAAATGTTTCTAAGTGGGGATGTTGGAAGGAAGATGTATCTGGGGAACCTTAAACATATGCTGCCCCTATACCCTTTGTATTGCTGGAAGAGGAAGGAGCAGCAAATGTTAAATGTTTTTGCAAGATACTGACTGTCAGCCCTGTTAGAATGATGAAAATCTATTGTAAACACTGCACTTATCAAGGAGAAACTGAAAGTGAGGGAAACTAGGTGGAAAGCAAGAAAAAAAAGAATGAAAAATAAACATTATGAAGTACCAACCACAACATGTCATGCTCTTGGGTTGAAGAGAAGATACTGTGGAAACTCCTCACATATATGTTTAAAACAAGCCTCTGCATTGCATGCAACAGGCTGCCCAGGCAGTGGGTGGAAGCAGTGTCCCTAGAAGAGTTCAACAAGCAGGTAAACATGGTGTTTCAGGAGGTGGTTTAGTGGTTTGGAGTTGTAGGACAAACAATTGGAGATGGTGATCTTGAAGGTCTTTTCCAACCTCCATGGTTCTATGATTCTATTTACAATTTTGCTATAAAGAGTAGGAGCAGGGTAAAGTCTGCTGGTGACACAGAAGTTAGTGGGTATCATCCATGCCCAGAATGGTGGTAACATTTCCTATAGATGTATCCCTCGTCCCCAAGGACTGGATTATTAAATATCTAAACAGTTAAGTGAAATAGCTCTGTTGGTTATATTTATTCAAAGTACAATGTCATGATGGGACCTTACTCCTGGGCAAAGTGATAGTGGATGGGAACATGACTGCTCAGGATAGCAGCAGGGTAGATGAAGAAGCAATTTAATGAACAAATACAAGCGCCCGTCAGTAAGTTTAAGCTGGATACCAGGAAAAAGGGGTTAAGCACTAGAGGAATATCATTCTCCCACAGCCACACAGTGCTCCACTCCACAGGCAAAGCAGTGCAAGGGAAAGACTCAACTAATTGCAAGACAGACGCTGACAAGTTTACGAACAGAACATCAGGATGTGGGGGTTTTTTTCAGTAGCCAAATATAGACCTGAAGCTTATTGTGCGTCATTGACTTACCTCAAAAATCTGTGTTAAAACATTAGGGAAAAGGCTACAATTTATTGTAATTTGACAACAATAAGTTGTTAATTCTCCAGAAGAGCAGAAAGAAGTTGGTAGGAAGGCTAGGAAAACCTTGTCAGGGATAAATAGCAGGAGTCTTCTGTGCTTAGAGGGGATGGGGGAAAATTTTGCAAACAGCTTGAACACTGCTGACTGGACATCTTTGCATGATAAGGACCAGATGGAAAACCCAGAAGAGACTAGATTAATTCACTTGCAAATTGTCATTTAGTATTAATTATGCCCAGAAAGCTGCCTCACGTTGCCATTTGTATTACCAGATACTACAACAAGAACAGGGCAACGTAGAAGTTTATAATCAAATCCATGCAAACAATTTAAATATCGTGGCGCTGTAAACAGATTAAAGAGATGATTTCAGTGAAGTATTTGGGTTTGCAGTAAAACACTTCACCATTATGCCATGTGTGGCTTTTCTGCTTAACTGCAGCCTACTAAAAGGCTGTAATAACACAGCTTTCTGATCAACAGAATCACAGAACATTAGGGATTAGAAGGGACCTCAAAAGATCAAGTTCAATCCCTCTGCCACAGCAGAATCACCTAGGTCAAGTCGCACAGGAACATATCCAGGTGAGTTTTAAATGTCTCCAGAGAAGGAGACTCCACAAGCCACCCCGGGCAGCTCCTTCCAGGGCTCTGTCACCCTCAGCAGGAAGAAGTTCCTTCTCATATTGACGTGGAACCTCCTATGTTGCAGCTCACACCTATTGCCCTTTGTCCTATCATTAGATGCCACTGAGCAGAGCCTGGCTCCATCCTTCTGACACCCACCGTTGCCATATTTATCAACACTGATGGAGTCGCCCCTCAGGCTCATTTTTTCCAAGCTCAAGAGACCGAGCTCCCTCAGCTTTTCCTCACCAGGGAGATGCCCCACTCCCTTCAACACCTTTGTGGCTCTGCACTGGACTCTCTTAAGCAGTTCTGCGTCCTTCTGGCACTGAGAAGCCCAAACAACTAATAACTGAGAGGGCAGCATCACTAGCCATCATCCTTGTGTAAACAAGAAAAGCTTATTTTTTATTCTTTGCTCACTAATAGCCACACAATGAAACATTTTTAATATGTTTTAAGAGGAGAAAACCAAAGGAATCAATCTGGTGAATACCCTTTTTGATGGCCGCACACCATGTCCGTGGCTGTAGCCTGACATGTTTGCATCGTTATTGGGCTGTAAACAAAATGAAAAGATCTGTCATTGAAATTTAAACAGAGAGACTGGTTACATAAACTGAAACATTCTCAGCCCCGGTACAGTACAATCAACAGTCTGAAGAGCCCGTACAGCTAAACAAAGTTTGGGGATTTTTACTTTTTTTCAACTTTTTTTGGATGGGGGAGAGAGATTAATAACCAGAAAAAGAACTCCTGGCTCCCATTGCAAACTCTTTGGGAAATTATTTAAAATTTGTGTAACTCCAAAGATGGATGTTGCAGCTTATGAAATAGCCATTTTTCCTCAGTGCTGAAATACACACCCACGTGGAAACAAATCTTTTTTGGCTGGTCGATTTGAACAGAATATACTGCTTTTACCAAAAAAAGGCAGATTAAATAAATGTGACCTATCTGTTCTCCTAGATAACTGTAGCTGTGGTCAGCGAACAACAAATCTTCTATAAATGGTCATCTTTGCAAATTGCACTGGCTTCAGATCATGTGTTTGATTAATTGCACAAACACTGCATGCCTACCAATGTGATTTGCCTGCAGGGACCAACAGAGGATGCCCAAGACATTCTCAGGAGCCACATAGGAGAGGAATTTTTCTCTCTCTCTCAGTGTTTGTTGCAGGTAAACAATGTTATGCTTCATCATAAGGCCTGGCATATACTCCCAATCCCAAACAGAGCTGTCGCCATGCCCTAAATGGGAATATTAGGGCAATCAGAGTAGAAATGAGCTTGGAGAGGTCTCCTACAAGAAACTTCCCTACTCTAGAAGCTTCTCCTTCTGTCAGCAGGATGGTGGGAGGTGAGCGCTCCCAGGGCCGGATTTCAGCAGCTGACTTAAATCTCAGTGCCTGGCATTTGGTCTCTAGGCTTTTCTCAGGGTTCACTCAAATGTGAAGCTGGTTTCTAAAGGAACCACTCCATGCACTGAAATGCATGTTGGCATCACTAATGCAAATTCTGCAATAAGAGCATAACAATTCAAGGGTATTGTAGTGAATTGGTCTCTAGGAAGAATCACAGGCTAATGAACTCTTCTATAGCATCCATCTTCTTTACTGGAATGCAGTAGCATTTCCTAAATTCAGGTTAAATTTTAGAACTGTTTCTAAATTTGAAACACAATGCCCTCAAATCCATTGAACAGATGTCAGATAGCAGTGATAATGAGCAACTGCATTTCTGAAAGGGTTAAACTGATCCGTAGAAACAATCTTTAAAACAGTGGAAGGGTTAAATTGATCTTTCCATAAGGAGTAAGGGTGAAGCACACAGAGAGGTTGTAGAAGCCCATCTAACTGCACTGGCCTTTACCTTCAGGAGTAGTAACTACTTCATTATGAATACCAGGAGAAAAAGACCTGGGAGAGGCTGGTAAATAAAGAGCTGGGCACAGATAAGCAGCTTCACAGCTTCCTGCAAAGCAACCAACACATCCTCTAAATAGATCCTACAACAGACATACGATGTACAACACAGAGCATGGGTTTAAGTCTGAAAAGGATCCAAATGCTTGTGCTTAGGAGTTGAAGAGGTGATACTTGAATTGTGCAGAGCAGAGGTGCTTGCTGAAGCACCACATGCTCCTGAGCTCATATGGGAACACACCCATGGGTCCCACCCTCACTGTCAAGCCATGACTCCACCTTGTGGAAAGCCAAAACAGGATCCACACTCCCCTCAGATTTGACAAAGCTTTAGCAGTTCTTCTGTTTAGCAAAGCCTCTGGCAATTCAGAACTAAGTTCCATTTCATTCCAGTTGTATACACCAAACAACAAGCAGAGGTTGTGATAAATGGTGCAGGTTATGGCATGCCTCTAGTTCTACCTCTTCTCTCTCTAATACTGCATCACAGTCCAATTTGATTAATACTGAAAAACATATCAGGGAATATACATCTACCCACCCAGCCAACCATATCAGAGGAAGAAAAAAGGAAACACATGTTAACACAAACCCAGCAGTAAATGTAAGAGAAATAGGAGGTTTAAGGTTTTTCGGGGGTTTTTTCTCTTTCTGCCCCTGAGAGGGCTTTGGGCTTTCATATATCAAGAATAAATAGTAGAAGGAGCAAAATAACGTAACCCTTACATTTTAGAGTAAAGCTAGTTTTTTACATTCTAGTTGAAAAGCTCTTTAAGATACTAAGATAGCTGTATATGAAAAAGAAAAAGAAGCATCCCGAGAGCTAAATCAGTCACAGCACAAAGTTAGTTAACAAAAAGTTGCTGTTTTGCAGAATTTAAAACATTACACACACAGAGAGCTCAGATTGACAACGTGAGCTGGAATGGTGCCAAAAGAGCAGCAATGATTTATTAGGTCTGTAGCACTTAATCCAAGAAATAAAAAGGACTTACGTGACAGATGAGCATAAATGAACTATTGGGTCAGACACCCATTTCTTAAAAAGTAAAATTAAGACCAAAAAAAATAGAAGGACCGAGGTAAGATTGCATAATGCATTAATGTACGTTAAACCTACAGCTTTTCCATTTTAAATGATCCTTTTGGTTAAAACCAGACTGGTTCAAATAAATATTTACCAAATCCCATCACGTCATACTGCCCTTCCCTGGTAATATCATCCTGGATCAGAAAACATTTACAAAGAATTAGGACAAAGGCTGAAAGGCTGACCTGAGTCAAGTCAATGACCAAACGCACTTTCTCAGCAGAGATGACGAGCTTCATGCTAAACCCTCTCCTACTCTACAGCATAAAGCTGTGAAGGAAGAGGGACCATTTACATCTTCCTATTTGAGGTCATAATATGCTCAAAGGGCCAACTAGTCTTTGTAGCTAAGTGTGGTCTGACTCAACACCAGCAATAACACAGTGCTTGGGACTCTGTGTGTGCCGATGCCACGCTCTACCACGGCTTCCTTCTCAAAAGAAGTGGATTCACAGTGTACTGACATCTGTAGCTCTAGAGGGATTTTAATAGCAACATCATTTCTTTATCTTTGTGAATCTCTCCGGCAAAGCCATAAGCTGCTGCGCTTTGACGTTTAGCCCCTTAAAACTGATCTTTTTTCTTCTTAATACATTGATAAATCATTTCTGGCATAGAAATTTCCCTCTTATCATAAAAACTCAATCAGAAAGCAATAAAAGGTACCATAACTAGCCAACTACACACGAACCTGCGTGGTTTGGTACAGCTGAACAAGCTGTGAAAAGGAATATTGTTCTTTTAACGGAGCAACTGAAATGGTGCTCAAAACAGATTGGGCTGACAATTTTTGCAACCTTGGTGTCTCCTCCAAGATTTACAATGGCACAGCTCCCCTTTTTAGCAAATTAGACCTTGTGTCAAGGCTTAAAATTAAATCCAAACTTCTTTTCTTCTCTGTACAGAAGGAACAAATTGGCACCACATGCCGGTAGTCAAGGAGTGCTGATGGGAAACAGAGTGAAGTGAGCGCCCTCCAACCTGGAAGGCGTCACTAGTCAAAATCAACTGGGATAAACAGTCAATTCCACTTAAAGTTTGACATATAAAGGCTTGTAAGATAGAAACATTCAAATATAAGAATTCTTCCGTACCACACAAACCTGTCTCAGTGCCAGCACTTAAACTTTCTGTGCTGTGCAAGCACTTTGTGGAAATCTGCCTTTAGTACAGTTTGATGTTATAAGATCCCACGTTGCCAAAGCCTGTTTAGTTTGTTCCAGAGGGGGGGAAAAAAAGGAAATACAGCAGAAAGCCAGAGTGCATGAATGGCAGTGACTTAATATCACGTTGCCTACTGTTACCAATTGAATTTTTTCATAATTCAGGATTCTCTTTTATAACATTTCAAAGCTTGCTCAAACAGACACGCCAGATAAAACAAAGAGGTGCTTTTTAAGGATGGACATATGAACTGCTTCTCATGAATGGAAATAAAAGACCCCTCCAGTGAAGGAATCATAGAATGGCCAGGGTTGGAAAGGACCTTAAAGATCATGCAGTTGCAACCCCCCAGCACAGGCAGGGACACCTTCACTAGAGCAGGTAACTCAGGGGCCCCAGCCAATCTGGCCTTCAACACCGCCAGGGATGGGGCAGCCACAACTGCCCTGGGCAGCCCGTTTCAGCATCTCACCTCCTCAAGTCTTGGAACCCTTTCCCCTTGTCCTCTTGCTACACACTTGTGTCAAAAGCCCCACCTCATCTTTCTTGTAGCCCCCTTCAAAGATTGGAAAGCTGCTAGAAGGTCACCTTGGAGCCTCCTCTTCTCCAGGCTGAACCTCAACTTGCTTAGCCTATCTTTATAGGGGAGGGGCTCCAGCCCTCTGATCTTTGGAATTGCTCTCCTCTGGACACCTTTCAGGACCTCTATGTCCTTCTGATTTTGGGGACTCCAGAACTGGACCCAGGACTCCAGGCAGGGCCTCACAAGTGCAGAGCAGAGGGGAAGAATCACCTCCCTCGACCAACTGTCACAGCTTCTTTTGATGCAGCCCAGGACAGGGAAGGTACCTTGTGTAATGATTTGATGATTACTAAACCAGGTCCCATGTCTAATCCATCCTGAAATCGCCTTTGCCCACCATTTGCATGCAAAAGTAACCCTACATTTCCCAGGTCTAGAACCAAATCCATGCCAGGCACTCCCACAGGACTTTTAAGTATTTAGGAAAAATGCAGGAAAGGGCTCTTTTCCAATACAATGAAAAGCTTTAACACATCCAGTTTTAAAAACCCCTCTTTTTAATTAACTGTGTTGATATGACAGATTGAGAGGCGACCTGATCCCCTGCTTCAGGTTTTTCTATCAGTCTTCCCTCACTGCTACTAACCACAGTCCTTATGCAAAAGATACTATCAGCAGAACCATAGGAAGGTTGAAACTAGATGACCTTTAACGTCCCTTCCAACCCATTCAGTGACGCTGTGAAAACACCGCAAAGGAAAAATAAAAGACTTTTACAGGACGAGGAGCTCATTTCACAACTAAGACACTAGAGAGATGTTTGCAGAACACCCAGCAGAAGCATCAGCTCACAATCCAGCACCAGCAAGGCAGAAATACCTTTCTTGCAATAGCTGTCAGCTTTTGGGTAACAAAAGCACCACACGCTCCC
This sequence comes from Phoeniculus purpureus, assembly GCA_028565055.1. Classification (NCBI taxonomy): domain Eukaryota; kingdom Metazoa; phylum Chordata; class Aves; order Bucerotiformes; family Phoeniculidae; genus Phoeniculus; species Phoeniculus purpureus. The sequence continues at coordinate 13,901 of JAOXOE010073242.1, forward strand.
AAACCCTTTGCTATGTCTTCCAGCTCCCATTATTTTTGAGTATGAAATATTTGTCACAATCTGTCATAGGTATTCACATTGCCTTTCTAGACACCAGTTGCCATGCTGGTGTGAGGCCAGATTAGGGCTGCAATTGGATACTAAAACTGGTTTCTTCCTTCCTTCAGTCAATCAGGGTTGGAAATAGCCCCACACGTGTGGGCTATCATCTGTGCATGCCCTACAATATGTGAGCAGGGGCTGCTAGTGGCTAGAAAGAGACTCAGAACCTGAGGAGAAATGATGAAGCTGAATTGTTAGAGACAGTTTGTAAGAGGGAGCAAGAATTGCTCAGTGTTTGGTCCATGTGTACATACAGATGTATATCAAAAACAATTGGAGCCTTTTTATGGATTTACTTTAACCAGTTCTAACGTGCTCACAGGCTTTAAGTTTTCACATATGTTTGTTGCGTTAATGCCCAAGTACTGCCTCCTCCTGGTATGGAAAGGACTGTCCACAAGCAGGTTTCTTTTTCTTTCACTAAGACACATTTCACACAGAGCAGTAGGTATTGGAAGGGACCTCAACAAATCATTCAGTCCAATCCCCCTGCCGCACCAGGATCACCTAGATCCAGTCACACAGGAACATGGCCAGGTGGGTTTTAAATGTCTCCAGAGAAGGAGACTCCATGACCTTCCAGGGCTCTGGCATCCTCACTGGGAAGAAGTTCCTTCTCAGATTGATGTGGAACCACCTCTGTTCCAGCTGACATCTGTTGCCCCTTGTCTTATCATTGGATGCCACTGAGCAAAGCCTGGCTTCATCCTCCTGACACCTGCCCTTTCGATATTTATCAATATTGATGGGGTCACCTCTCAGGCTCCTTTTTCCCAAGCTCAAGAGACCCAGCTCCCTCAGCCTTTCGTCATCTGGGAGATATTCCACTGCCTTCATCATCTTTGTGGCTCTGTGCTAGACTCTCTCCAGCAGTTCTGTGTCGTTCTGGAACTGGGGGCCCACAAGTAGACACAATATGCCAGATGTGGTCTCACCAGGGCAGAGTAGAGGGGGAGGAGAACCTCTCTCCATCTACTAACCACACCCTTCCACATTAACTTAAATACAAGAAGCTACAACATAAAGCATCACTTCTACCAAACCTGTAATGGTTCAAACAGTCTTTGGTGACAAATTCTGAGGAACAAATGTTGGCTCAGCTTTATGATCTTAGAGGCCTTTTCCAGCCTCAATAATTCTGTGATTGCAGACCACCAACAGCCCTAACAGCAAGCCTTCCTGCATGAAAAAGCTGATGTGAAGAGAGTTGTGAAGTTACATTTAGACCAAATTCCCCATCCACGACCGGATAAGCTCATTTTTTGCTGGTACACAAATATTTTATCAGGATGTTCTCATTTCAGAGGGCAGATGCAAGATGTTACACAAGAGCAAGTTAAAACGTGCAGCCACGCTGAAGGCTTCACAAGTTCGCAGAAACTTTTATTTCCTTCAGCATTTCTCAGCTAAAGTTTCATGGGTGTTTTGCAGTTCACCTCTATGTTTAAATAATAATTACGGCGGTGACACGCAGTGACAAAAGCCAGAAAATCTGAAATGAGCAGAGACATTCTCTGTCCATTGTTTGAACATGTTCAGCTGGTTCTGCTTTACTAATACCACCAAGACAGAAATGTTCATTTCCCAAAAACACAAACTTCTGGCAAGGGGTTAGAGAGTGAAATAAATCTTATTCTTGGAAGAGATTTTTGTTTGACACCTGAATCATTTCTGCTAGTTTCTCTCCTTCTCCCCCCTTCTTCTTCACATGGAGTCTTAGAACTCCAAGCCAAAACACAGAGTCTTAGAGCTATCACAACAAAAGCTCAGCATCCAATTTCGGCTTCCAAACACACTCTCCTCCTAAAACATCTATCAACAAAGCCACAGCCTTGTTAGCCTGCACAGACCTGAGGACAAGGCTCGCTGCAGCAAGGACATCTCCTCAAATATTTTGAAATGCAATTGCTTTCCGAATGAGTGTGGAGGCAAAGGTGTCACAACACACACGGTTAGAGCTTACTGTGTTTGATTTAGAAGTTCTAAGATACAGGCACTTTCTTTTTATTTCTAGTAGACTGGGAAATACTAGAGGCATCTGACATCAGCAATATTAGAATATATTAAAATAGTGAAGTTTAATATACAGTGTACAATTTCTTCCACATTTTCTCTCACGTTACTCAATCTTTTTCTCCCCTTCTCGAGAGGAGCGAGAATTTCTCCCTCTGTACACTTCATCAGAACCACAAAGATGATGAAGGGAGTGGAGCATCTCTGTGATGAGGAAAGGCTGAGGGAGCTGAGTCTCTTGAGCTTGGAAAAAAGGAGACTGAGGGGTGCCCCATCAGTCTTGGTAAATATTGAAAAGGTGGGTGTCAGGAAGATTGAGCCAGGCTCTGCTCAGTGGCATCTAATGATAGGACAAGGGGCAATGGATGTGAGCTGGAACAGAGGTGGTTTCACATGAATGTGAGAAGGAAGTTCTTCCCAGTGAGGGTTGCAGAGCACTGGAACAGGCTGCCCAGGCTGGGTTGTGGAGTCTCCTTCTCTGGAGACATTTAAAACCCACCTGGACATGTTCCTATGCAACTTGATCTAGGCAATCCTGCTCTGGCAGGAGGGTTGGACTGGATGATCTTTCAAGGTCCCTTCCAATTTCTAATGTTCTGCAATTCTGTGATGTATCTCCTGTTTTCTTTTACATTGAGCAAACACAAGGATGTCTTGTTATCGATAGAAAGCTTTCACATAGTTCTAATACACTCTGAGCTTTTAAGCCACACTTTTTTTCCGCCCCCCCTCACTCCTGATATAAAAGAGCTCCAGATCTTTTTATTTGCAAGCTTAGGGTACTCACAATATTTTTCCAATCTCTTCATTAAGTCCCAATCCTGTATTTACTGGAATTGACTGGAAGTCTGCCATGCAGTTCTATCCATGCAGGCTTACACTTTTGGTAGAGTGGGCTAATTCCAGTAAAATGCTATTGTATCTGTCGAGTTATATCCCACAGGAATCTGACCCACAGCTTCCCTAATTAGTGTATGCTATGATAGGACACTGAATCCAACAAAGCTTTGAAGTGGATGTGCTGAAACCATCACCTAGAGCAAAATCCCTAAGGACCAGAAGTCTTTTAAACACAAGAAAGCCAGGCTTTATTTGAATAAAATTAGAAATATCACTTTCAAGTGCGGAAAGCTCAAAGAGGCTAGGGAAGGCAAGGGCTGAGGTAGAAAGGTTTCTGCACAGCTATCTGTCCACCTCCTTTCTTGCAGACTTGGTTTTATGTGACTCTAGTCATTTGTAGAAAAATTTATTCAATTCTCTCTCATACCTACAACAATCCTTGCAGCCTGCTTTAGCACCTGGCTGGTGCTTTCTGCTCCTCACTGCTGTCTGGGAACCTTATGGTGCGGGTAAAGGCTCCTCCATTTGCACCCATGTCTCACGACCCCTATACTCCTGCCAGCCAGCCCTGCAGGAAAGGAGCATAGGAAAAAAGCAAGAAATTGTTTTTCTTGCTTTTCAAGAAAAACAGAAAGAATTGCTTTTCTTTCTGTTCTTTTTCTCCAAGAATTGTCTTCCTCATCCTACCGCAAGGCCAGAAGGAGGCTCAGATTAGGGATTGATTGATCTGATTTCTAGAGATTCAAGAGACAAATATCAATCTTCCACCAGCACAAGGTGCTAGAGACCTGTAGAAATCCTTCTGATGTTTTCTCTGCCCTAAGAGCTGTGGAGGCAGGAAGACAGAACAGAATGTAGAATTATTTTAAAAATGGAACACAAGTTACTTGACCTAAAGACCCAAAGGACTTGTAAATGAAGCAGTGTGGTGGAGGTGTCCCATCTCTGGACCTCCCTACACCTCTAAAACCTTGTGCTGGTGCCAAATTGAACTTTGTCTCTCAAGTCTGGAGAAATCATCATCACTGCAACCTGTTGAAACCACTCCCCTCAGAGTCTCAGATGATTTCTCCCTGGTTTTCAGTCAGAAGTAGAACTTCATAGTCATTTCCATGGGCTACCTGGTGCCTTTGGGAGCACATGGCAGTGCCTCTGCAAGCCTTGTTATTCCCAACAGCACTTGGCTGTTCTTGCTTGTCTTATTTAATGTGGACAAGATTTGCACCACTCTGTACAAGCGTTTGAGTTTCAGCTCTTGCTTCAAACCAGTCTTGCACAGTTTTCGTATAAATCTTCCCTAAACTACAGTTTTCTTGAAGAGGTGAATCTTCCCAGGCTCCTCATCAGGACTGCTATTTCCTCTGCGTTCAGGAAACCTAATCTTTGTGTTCCAGAATACGGCTGCTGCAAAGCTCCATCAGCAGTGACTGCCTGGACTATACCAGCCCCTTTCCCTTCCTTATCTCTTCTCCTTCAGTCACCAGGGGGTTTGCAAGGACTATAACAACCCATCATTTCTGATTAGCTATCAGATCCCCAAATTTCACTCCTACCCCATAACTAAGTCCCACTTGCATCAGCTATTTGCTATAAATCCAAAATATTGGGTTGGTCTTTTCCCCCCCCCACTTCCTTACTGCCCCAGTCTCTTGTAAACCTGTCATCAGTAGCCAAATCATCTAGCGGGAGTGGAAAACTGGCTGTCCTTTGATTGTAGGTTTATTGGGGTTTGTTTGTTTGTTCTAATATTTCTTGTAGCCTACAGGGATGTCTTTTTACCTTTGTTACATTATTAGTTCTAACAGCTGTGTTTATTTTTGTTGTTTTTCATCCTGTAATTGTTAAAAAAAATCCATTAAAATATAGTAACTGAATAATTTCAGATGATTTCTTTCCCCTTCTTTACACCCAAGAATCAAGAATTAACTAACAGTTTAATTAAAACAGATAAACTGAGAGAGATGTTAGTTCCCCCGAGAGGATTACATACACATCTGATATTTTCAGAAGAATAACTGGGATAAAATAAATTATGATATTTTAATTACATGCAATGCCATAGTTATAATTCTTTCTCTTCGGTAGACAAAGCACTGTGTCTTTACACACAGATCATGGGTCTAACTTCCACCTAAGGGTGGCAGAGAGGTTTTACAGTGAAAGCAGGATAAATTTTTTGTAGAGATGACTTGAGTTCTAAGGGGAGAGGTCCCTCACACTTGTACATCACAAATATTTCACTCATACCCAAATATCACATCACATCTCAGAAGCTCTGGGACCATCGGCCACATGAGGTTTTGACCATTTGCCATGAGCATTTATTTCCAGATACGTTCTACCAGTAATGGAAAAATCCATGTTTTCCATAGTGTGGGGCTTGCAAAGCTCACATTTCACACCAAGAACTGGACAATGGATGGAGATCTCCAACTCTGCTCAGCGTTTCAGACACTTGCTATGGCCAGCATGGCCACATCTACCTGAAAGGAGCTTGTAGTGAGGTGGGGCTTGGCCTCTTCTCCCTAGGAACTAGTGATAGGACAAGAGGAAATGGAGTCAGGTTGTGCCAGGGGAGGGTCAGATTGGATCTTATGAAAATCTTCTTTCCACAAATTGTGGGGAGGCCTTGGAACAGGCTGCCAAGGGAGGGCGTGGAGGCACCATCCCTGAAGGGGTTCAATAAAAGGGGCAAACAAGGTGTTTCAGATGAGTTAGCGGTTAGAGGTTGTAGGGTGGATGGTTGGACTGGGTGATCTTGAAGGCCTTTTCCAACCCTGATGATTCTACAATTCTATGTTATAACTATTACTGAAAGCTATTATAGTCAGTGCTGTCAAAAACCCTATGGAACATGAGTTCTACAAATCACTTATCCACACCAACATCAGGATTGAAACAGACAAGGCACCAACACTGCACCCAAAGAGAAATGCACAGTACAGATGCCAGTGCTGACAGTGCTGGTTTGTGCAGAGAAGATGCTTGTGGCTTTGGGTCCTTAATGCAGGACCCACACTCCTGCAGGAAGGCAGATCCTGTTGCATTTGAGTAAAGTCGAATGTTTGAGCACACGGACATCAAGCAGCGCGTGGCGTACACTGGGAGGAAAAAAATCCTTATTCCATTCCCACTGATCCCACACAGTCTGTTTTCAGCATCTACCCATGAGCTCAAAAGCTTCATAACTTTCTCCTAGAAAGAGCACTTAGTGCCATGGCCTAGCTGATTGTGGTGGTATTAGGTCATAGGATGGACTTGATGATCTCAGAGGTCTTTTCCAGCCTCAATAATTCTGCAATGCTGGGACATAGCTCAAGATGGGTAAAAGCAGCTCCACATCATCTTCAGCTATTTCCTCCAAGCCATTAGCATAAGTGTCAGCCACAGGGTTGGATCAACACTACTATCCTCTGTACTTATCAATCCTGTGTTTACTCAACTCAGCCTGCTTTGGTCTCTGAGAGTGCTAAGATTTGAAGAAAAAGGGAATTATTTTCACTTTTTTAGCTGACATTACTGTGAAAACCTGTAATCCAGAAGATGTCTGACCCACCACAACCACTTCAAAGTGTGCTGCAAGAAACCTGCTCCCAGAGTTGCTAACAACAGCAAATTTCATGGTTGCCTTGGGACTCCACCAGACTTGAAAGCTCCAGAGACACATTGGTCCCACTCTGCTCACTACACACCAGACAGCATTTACCTCAAACTCAAAGCTTTGACCCTTGGCAGTGTGTTAGATCCTTGATATCTACACCTCATCAACCAGCATAACAAGGAGGTTGAAAACACAGCCATGCTGTGTGCAGCCAAAAGATGTGAAAGTATGTGCTATGTAACCTCTACCACATTTTAGTTTCCTTTATTATTTTAATTAAAAGAATTAACCCCCAACATAAGGAGGAGTGCCACAAAAATGACCAGGGGAATGGAGCATCTGTCATATGATGACAGGCTGAGAGAGTTGGGGCTGTTCAGCCTGGAGAAGAGAAGGCTCCAGGTGGACCTTCTTTTGACCTTCCAGTAGCTGAGGGCAGCCTACATGAAGGCAGGGGAAGGTCTTTTCAAGAGGGTTTGTGTGGATAGGACAAAGAGCAATGGGTTCAATCTGGGAAAGGATACATTTAGGCTGGATATTAGAAAAAAGTTCTTCAATGTGAGGGTGGTTGATGGTTGGAATGGGCTGCCCAGGTTGGTGGTGGGGGCCCCATCCCTGAAGTCATTTAAGGTCAGGCTTGATGAGGCTCTAAGCTCTCATATCCAGCTAGAGTTGTCCATGTGTAAGCAAGGTTGGACTAGATGACCTCTAGAAGGCCCCTTCCAGCCTGGAACATTCTATGGTTCTATGATAACAGAACACACATTTAGAAATCAAATCAAACTTTCCTGTGGTCCATTTTGAAGAGATTGCATAATAATTTTGTTGCTCTCCAGTATAAAAAACTATGTTGCTGTAAGACAGGAAAAGCTGAAATCGATGCTGAAAGCAAATCCTGAGTTAAAATTCACCCAAATTTTAAAGTGTAGATGAAATAACTTTAAAATCACTTTTGAAGGTTTCATCTATTCTTATGAATTTGTTGAATTAAATCAGATTACAATGGATATACATTTGCAAAGCCACAATTTAGAGTGCAACTGAGAAATTAAGGGATCAAGACGTTCAAGATACAAAAGTGTCAAACAATAAGTTGAACTTTCACATAAAGAGTAAAAGTGGGGAAAAACACATTTGTTTTTACTTTCTCCACAGTGATTGTAAAGAAGCTGCTGGGTCATGATTAGAGCCCTTCATCTTAAAAGATGGTTAATATTTCACTCTGATGGATAAATAGTCCCTTATTTCAATGACAAGAACAGGATATTATTTCTGTTTGTATTTTCTGATGAATTCAGGATACATTTGAAGCAGAAATCCTATACACTCAGCAACCAGAAAAAACCCAAACAACCCAAGAAGAAGTCAACACCATAAAACACCTAGACCTTAATGTTTTCACACTAGGTTCTGTTTCTGCACCTAAAGTAACTGCCAGCCATCATTTTGATCATGAGCTTTTGAGTTACAAGAAATAAGGAAGTAATTTACAGTGTATTACAGTGTAAAGTTGCAGATGCATAAAATAAAGGTGCTAAAACTATAGTCTTTGGCTAATAAATCACATTCTTTGAAAGGATCAGTGTGAAGCACAGGAACAGAGAAACATCTTTCTTGTTAGTCGCTTTAGTTACCAGGCAGCAGAAAGCATCAACTTGTTGAAAACCAACGCTCACTTAAAAAAACCCAGAGTACAAACACCCAATGCAAATATTGTGAGACTGCTTGTCCATTAAAAACTAAACCAAACCAAATTAATTGGAAGCAAAATTTTGGGATACAATTATACACAGAGTAAGAACTTGTGCAGATTTGGCAGGCAGCCCGCTGCTGTATGCAATGCATAAAAACTGTACGGAAGGATCCTATACTAACTACAGGGTGCTTACTTTCCTTCAACGATAATTGTCTTAATGCCTGTTTTAATCAGTATTAACTACTAGCAATAACATGCTTTTAATTATGTTTTAAACGAGTCCTTTATTGGGCTGTTTTGGGAAGCAAATTAGTCAAAAGGAGCTGTTAATCAAAAACGTGTTACTGGCATAAAATAAATGTTCATTTAAGGAGCCATTTGAAATAAACCTGGCTCATTGACTCTGACAACCTACAAGGACACTGGGGCCTCCTGAGGATAACTCCTTCAGTACTCTCCTAGATACGCCTTGCTGCTCAGAAGTTATAAGTAGAAACATTAAGCAGTTTAGGTCATTCATCAGCTAACTTTTACTACTGTACTCAAGAAAATGAGCCTCCTAGGAACTTCACAGCAGATCTATTCCTTCATTAGCTAAGTAATATTGAGAGAGATGTTCCTGTCATTATGAATGGAGAAATCTATTGCAGTGAATTTTATTGGTGTCCCCTTTGTCTATGAACTGTCTTTGTAGATTCCAAGGTATTTAGGCTGAAAAACTAGCACAATTATCTTTGAGCATTATGCGTTTGTGTTCATTTCCTTCTGCTGAGCGATATCCCTGCCCGAAAACTCGACTACCCTAGATTATACATCCCTAATACACAGGCACACAACTGGGCACAGAATATCACCCTCACAGCACAATTTTAAATAGAAATTTCATTAAATCTATTCCACTGCCACGTTTGAAATCTTAGCTTTGCTGTAGCTGCTTAATTTGAAGCCCTTCAGCTTTAAACAAACTGAGGATTGCTTGAGTTAGAGCAATAACTGAGAATCTGGGTTTCAGGTTCACAGGTCATGGCTTATTGGTTGATCCTTTGACTTTGAAAACTAAAGTTAATCTTGCTTCATGGCAAAGAAAAAAAAATGCTTTAAAATGGTGTGATTTGAATTTACTCACGTCATGTCTCAATTAACTCTTTCAAAAGTCCTTACCCTTCATCACCAACACATATACAGTAAAAAATGGGTACCACAGCAATATCATTCCCCACACTACAGCACACACAGCAAGCTATTCAAAGAACAAAAGTGAGGTTTCCTTTATCATCAGCATCTTTAGGATAGCATCGAAGAAGGCTCTTATTGAGGGGGTAGGTGGTTAATTAAGCATCAGTTCACAGTAGGTCCTTAAGAAACTGAGCCTAGGGGTAGGAATGAACTTTAAAGAGAAGTTAACTGGATTAATACCACTAAAAAAAAGCCTCCAAACCACCCAAACCTGGGGGAAGGGTGCCAAAATCTACACATGCCAGGAACATAGGACATGCCGTATATCCTTGTTTTGTTTTACAAAGACTGCTGTCACTCAGCAACATTCACCAGCAATGGTTATGTCCAAAATTACCACAGAAACAATGACAATATCGGCATTCAGTCTCCCATATTCAAAAGGCAACGGGAAGTAGCAGCAAGAAAGGTCTCTGGTGTGTCCTTGACACGCATTTGAAATGGCCTTTAATAGGAGTTTATAAGCATAAACCATCCTCCTCTGTTCCAGCGATACCTAGAAAAACCTCTAACCTGACTAACTCTCTGGTCTTCCATGTTTACTGCAAACAGAAACTCCAGTCATGACTCTGTCAGCCTGTGGACAGCACCAGCTCTTCACCAACACATCAGATTGCGCAAGGAACAGGAGTCAACAAAGGGAAGAAGTAGTCCAAAGAGTCAGTGAACAGTAAATTACTCAGTGATGAAGCTACCTATTCCTCCCATCTATGTTCTTCAAGAAAACAGTGCCATAGCAAAACCCACCAGGCAATGATATCTCTCCCATAAACCACAGGCAACACAACAAACCCAACTGCAGACAGACCTACAGGACTTCCAAAGCACTGAGAAAATATTACAGCAAGTCCTGCCCCATGACTGTGCTTTACGACTCACCCCAGGATGTGGGGCAACAGGGAAAGGTGAGTTTTACATCCAAACAAGTACGTTCCCTCTTTGTTAACAGCATGTCGTGTCACGTTTGGAAGAGTTTTATGGTCTAATAAACACGTCTTGATTTTATTGAGTTGTCTTTAATTCTTCCAGTGTGTATCTAAGGGAACAAAATGTCCTCTAAACACTGAAAATTACAGCTTGAAGCCACTTAAAGATAAAAGAATTCAACTACAAATTTAACTGAAGGGGCAATCCAGCAAAATACCTTAAGACAACAACTCTTAACGAAACACAGAGATTATCAATAGCTACAGGCTACTTCCATTACAAAAGCCATTAGAAATTCTACATCTCACGGAGAAACTTTCCCCTCTTTTCCCCTTTTTGAAGATTCTAACCAGACCATAATTGCAAACCTGATTTTATTGCCTTCAAGGCTGATTGCACTTTTTGATGGACTTCATAATGCTCCAGAAATAGTATAAATGCTTTCTAAGATGTGGCTTTAGGAAAGTTATTGGGACTGGCAACTTCTTTTTCAAATTATCATTCAGGGATCTATTTTCAACACCCTCTTTCTCAGTCCATTAAGTGTATTTCTGCAGCCTTCATCCCAAGCCACAGTAAAAGGTTGTGTCTGACCCTGCTCCAGAGTAGCAATACTCTCCTGCTTCCAGTTAGCAGAGTAACCACAAACGTGGTTTTTATTTCTTCTTTAAGTTTCTGGAAATGCAGAAATGTGGTCTTTTCAAAATGCTGTAATTACTCCCCTTCTCTTTTCCTTGGTCTGCATCACACACAGTTATTCCAGTCAATCCTGCGTGTACTTCGGTGTGACTTGGCTTTAGCATTTCTTGATGCAAGCTGTCCTTTGGGGATCCAGTTCCCAGAGCTTTATGCTTACATGAAAAATAATGGGGAGTAAGGAGATAACTCTCTTGGACCTAGTGAAAACCTGCAGAAGTGTATGCTTTGAGCAATTTATCCATTCAAACTCATCATGGGCTGGTGACTATAAAGATGTTACCCCAGATTTTGTAGTTGAAAGTTTTTCATTCATTTTCTTGGCCCTCACACCAGATAGTACAGGATGCCAATGGGGTTTTACTAGAAACATGATAGAAACTGGGATCTAGCGGTTGATGGACTTAAATGCAAGAATTTAAAAATCTGTTGCAATCAGTGGAAGATTCAAGCGTTTGACCCAACACTAAGACCTCCACCATGACCATGTGAAAGCCAAGACTGCAGTGACATGAGAGCCAGCCCTTGTCCTTCAATCACCTTCCTTCAGCACTGAATGCACTAAGTGAATCCCTAAAGTGCAAAAGAAACTTAATGCTCAGATACAAGCAACTAGGACAGGTGGTACAGAAAGATAATGCAAAAAAAAAAAAAAGCCCCATTACCATATATAAGATTTTAATCTCTTATTTATGATTCTTCCATAAAGTTTATTATAAGTTTTTATATACATCCCCAAGTACCTCGTCACCAAATGACATTTACAATGCAACCATGGCAAAATAATTCTGCACAGGAACATTTGCAAAATATCACATCAAAGGTAATGTAGGAGTACAACATAACTGTGCAATTTCACCATATTAATATGAGGCTGCTTATACTTTGAGCCCTCAAGCGAAATAACTTTTTGCATAGAATAGGTAGGTAAAAATTCTTATCGCTCTTTATATCATTTTATCTCAGTTAGATTTACACAGAGCAGAGTGTGAACTACACAAACTACCCTCCATGTGACTGATAGATCCCACTAGTTCTTCCTTTTTGTTACTGAACTACATGAGTGGTCCAAATCCTTATTTACAGGTTAAAAACAAAAATCAACTCATCTGTAAACAAAAAAAAAAAACAAACCACCCCAAACCTTTAAACACACTATAGGGAAACAAAAAGTAAATCAAAAAAGACAAACTTCTAAAAACACTATAGGGAAAAAAGAAATTAGAAATCTAAAAGAAAAGCCCTCTAAACACACTATAAGGCAAACAATTACTAAAATTTCTATTATTCCTATTCTATATTAACAAAGCTTTCAACTCCATAAGAGGCTGAAAGAAATGTATTTAATGAAGAAATGAAAAAGAGAGTGGAAGGGAAGATAAAAATAGCTTAGGACCAAATCTTCACTAAACATAACATGAAAGTTTTCTAGAGTTGCGGAGCTCTCTAAGTTGGTCTGTTGCAGGGACATTCATCTAACCAAATATGAGGCCCTATGGGAACTCTGAGGAGATTAAAAAGAAATAATGAAGGCATAATTGTGGGTTAGCTGGGAATAGTTCTTTCTCCTCCTCAGCATATGGAGAAGTGTGTCAGTCAGATGGTGCACACTGGAAGGTATAATACCTAAGGGGTTTGAGTGCCTGATGCTTCTTTATCTCTTCGTTTTGCTTTCAAATTTCTTTTTTCATCTGTTATTTTAAGAGATACCAGAGCTCGAGGTATTCTCTGTGGGTTTGTCTCGCCTTTCTTATTTCCCCTCCCTCCCTTCCCCCACCTCCTCTGGGTGGGAAACTGAAGATCCACACTAATTTATACATTGGAAATTATTTCATGTCCTCTCCATACAGGTGAAACAGACCTGCTCAGACAAATGGATCAATAATACAAAGCTGCACATCTAGTAGTTTTTAAAAAGAAATTTAAAAAAACAACAAACAAACAAAAACCACTGCAGATCATCTCTTTTGATAGTATTCTTTCATCTTTTTTACATCTATTGGTTTGTCCTTATGGCCTTTGCTGGACATAAATCGCCTCTGCTTTGTTTCAACGCCATCAAATTGTTTCAAATTTATTTTCTGCCTGACAAACAAAACAGCTCCATCAGATAATGTAGACAGAGAGATTAAACTGGCAGTGCTTTGAATGCCTTCTTAATTGAACCTCAGCATTCATGCAAGCGGTACGGGTAGCAGGTTGTCTTCACGTGAGCTCAGATCCCAACACTGAAACTATGCACCTTTCCCTGCCTGGTCATAGCGGTGTAACAGAGTGAAATAAGAACCAGACTATTAACACAGAGGTGCAGATTAACGTTCTCACTGCATGTGGCACAGTAAGCTCAGCACAACTACAAACAGCAGCCTGAAGATGAAACATCACTGCTTACATACCATTATTAGTGGAATGAGACACCCTCAACTGTATAATTCACTGCTAAAAGCCAAGCTTAGGTCCCATTGCAAACATGGAAACTTAAAACAGAGTGACACTTCTTAAGAAAATTGGTTTGGAGCTAGTTTGGGTCCCCTCCTGTTCTTCTTCTTACTCCACAGAGATTATAGCTGGCTGCTTCTGTTGTTCCGAGACAAAGAACTACCATACCTCCTCATGTCAGCCAGCATTTCATCCTGCCTGGGCTGCTGTAATCCAGCTACTCCTCAGATCCTTATTTAGGGATAATCAAACTGCATTTTAGAACCAGCATTTTGGGTATCTTACTGTACAACAGGATACTCAAAGCCAACTCACTAAATTCCTCCTCCCCAGAATTACATTTTTTGCAATGCCTACAGAAGGAAAGTCAGGTCCTTACGTGGATTAAGACAGTAGGTGGGGGCATGGATGTAGAGGTAGACACCTCTCTGGCTTCATGAAATGAGGCTACAGACCATATTGTGTTCTTCCCAGTTTGGAAGAAATAGGTTTTCACCTTGCCCAGGGCTGGTAGGTTTGTGTTTGACTCTACTTTCATGTTGAACGGGCATTTAGCCTGAATCATAACCTGGTCCTTCATTTGTAGAGCTTCCAAAAATATATTTGAGCCCACTTATGAAAATTAAGCCGAGCAACAAAATTATGAATAATTGCTAGGAAAAAAAAAGCAGGAACTAGTGAAGATTAAAAGATGATGATGTATTAGACTGGAAAGAGCTAGTCTCTAGAAATTACCCTCATTTTTTTTTAAGTTGAAATGGGTGAAAGTATTTTACAAAAGTTGTTTTTAATGAGACATTTTCTCTACATCATATCAGGACAGAACTGTGAACTTTTTTTAATGGAATTACTTGACAAACTGATCAGTGCCATATCACTGCCTCCAGACACAGCTCTTTTAATGATGTCCAAACTACTTAACTATTAAAATGAAATTGTGAGCCAGCACAGTAGGAAGTAGATTGAGCAAGCTGAAGATCAAAGAAGATACCATCACAGTGGCCTTTGTGCGCTCACTGTAGGTTTGCTTTAACTGAAGGGTAAAGTAGTAGGGAATTGAATTATACTGGGTTGGTTCTAAACCAGAGCATTGAAAGCAACATAAAAGAAGGGTCAAATAAAAGAGGAGAAGCCTACCTGTCCCTGGGAAAGATTAAAACCTATTCTATAATGCCATGAGCCATTTTATCACTCCATGTAAATAGTGCTGGTGTGCCTGCCAGCCCAATCCTCAGCAGTTGTTTCACTTTATGATGTTGTATGTGTTCCCTATGCACACACTTTACACAAAAGTTACGTGTGATATTTGGGTACACACAACACAGCAGCTTTGATACCTCTAGTCCTACAGGTCTGCTTGCTTTGTGCGTCTGGGAGGTATCAAGTTTGTGTTTCTTTTGAAATCACCCTACAAAAGAAAATAATAGCAAACAGCAATATTTCTTCATCTCTCAAATCACAAATAACTCTGTGTACAATTTGTTGGGGACCACAAATCATTTGAGTTGCTAAGAGCAGAATGCCTGTGCAAGCTCTGTCAGTATTACAGAATCACAAACATTAGGGATTGGAAGGGACCTCGAAAGATCATCTAGTCCAATCCCCCTGCCACAGCAGGATCACCTAGATCCA
>JAOXOE010073281.1:0-29065 GCA_028565055.1 Phoeniculus purpureus
CAGGAACACGTTCAGGTGGGTTTTAAACATCTCCAGAGAAGGAGACTCGACAACCCTCTCTGTCACCCTCACCATGAAGAAGTTCCTCCTCATATTGATGTGGAACCTCCTCTGTTCCAGCTCACACACCTTGCCCCTTGTCCTATCACTAGATGCCACTGAGCTGAGCTCCATCCTCCTGACACCCACCTTTTACACAACACAGGACAGGCTTAGAATGAGGGGGATGAATATGGAAGAGAGAAAACGAAGAGGCTTTCCAGGAGGATCACAGAACACTAGGGATCGGGAGGAACCTCAAAAGACCATTCAGCCCAATCCCCCTGCCAGAGAATATCCCATTCAAACCCGTAAACCTGAGAAAAACAGAGGATGTGAGCGGGGCTGAGGGCACTGCTGAGGCACTCGTTAACTGATGTCATTAACCAGGATTTCTCAGGGGTACAGGCACTCAGCACATCCTGCTGAACTGAGTTCCAGCTTCTCATTATCATGCACTAGAAATCACCGGCAGACAAACGCTGCAGGATTTCAGGACGCGATGGAAGTAAGGCTATTCCTGCTAGTACAAAGCACTGCTTGGGGTATAATAAAGAGTGGGACCTTTACAGCTGCAGTATTTCATTTGCTGACTAAATAAAGTGGGGGAAAACCTCTTCAAAATGGGACGTGGGCCACTTTGGTCTTCAATTCCAGACTACTGTTATGTTGTTCCTAAAAGTAGTGGTGTTTCTAGCCCCCCTTTTTTCCTCAGGGGTTCGCTTTCCTCACTAGCCAAGAGTGAGGCTATCGGATACGGCTCAGATTGTTTTTGAAGACTTAAGGGTCCCCCAGCAGAAACCTCATCGCTGAGGAAGGAAAAGGTTTTACGTACCAGATGTTGAAATTCCAAGAAGAGCAGCTTTGGGGAGTAGCCACTAGTAAGTCATCGCTTGGGCTTTTGGGGCCAGGCAGGGATACAGGGTCACCCTCAGCGTGACTAACAGCACTTTCCTTTCACTGCAAACCCCAACGACCTCTTACCGTGTTTTTTAAATCTCTCATAGCCTGGATCATAGAATCATTAGGGATTGGCAGGGACCTCGAAAGATCATCTAGTCCAATCCCCCTGCCAGAGCAGGAGAACCTTCCCTTTCTGCAGAGAAGCTTTAAAGGGGGCTGGTTTTGCCTTGTTTCTTGGTGCCTTTCAGCTGACAAGAAAACCTGGTGTCGTGTCTGCTACAAATACAGCGCAAGGGCTGTCAAAATAGCAGCACGAAAAAGGATGGGGACTTTTCTTACAGCTGTGCAAGCTGTTTATCCTGGGTTTTAGAAGATGAATGCTCCGGCTCTGCGAGGAGGATGGAAGAGCTTTGTTTTCACAGAATCACAGAACAGCAGGGAAGGGACCTCGGAAGATCATCTAGTCCAATCCCCCTGCCACAGCAGGATCACCTAGACCAAGTCGTGCAGGAACATGTCCAGGCTGGTTTTAACTGTCTCCAGTGAAGGAGACTCCACAACTCCCCTGGGTAGCTCCTTCCAGTGCTCCATCACCCTCACCGTGAAGAAGTTCCTTCTCATACTGATGTGGAACCTCCTGTGTTCACACCCATTGCCCCTTGTCCTACCATTAGATGACACTGAGCAGAGCCTGGCTCCATCCTCCTGACACCCACCCTTCAAATACTTATACACATTCATGGGGTCACCCCTCAGTCTCCTTTTCTCCAAGCTCAAGAGACCCAGCTCTCTCAGCATTTCCTCATCAGGGACATGCTCCGCTCCCTTCATCATCTTCATGGCTCTGCACCGGACTCTCTCCGGATGTTCTGTGTTCTTTGTGAACTGAGTGGCCCAGAGCTGGACCCATATTCCAGATGTGGTCTCACCAGGTGGATCAGCTTTACCCATGCACTTTGTACAAAGGAATTCAGAGCTGGAGCGCTGAATTCCTTTCCCTGAACTATGAAGAGAGAGTCAAGGCTGGATTGTCCATTTTGGACCTCCTAACCTTTCCCAAAGCCCCTTAGAGTCTGCTTCTTCAACTTAAATATGTCATCCACTGTGAGAGGATTGCTCCTCTTCACATCTCGTGGGTGTGTAAATAAACTCACCATGAAAGAGCCACGAGAGAAACCGCTCCTGCGGTGCACACCCCGACTGCTACTGGCTGTGTGTGCCTGGGGACCTGCCAACTCCAGAACTGATCTTCTCATTCAACGACCTAGTGGAAAAATCGCTCCCAGTTGTGACTTGATCCTGGACCAAATATTTCTGCGTTCAAATGCTTTAAGAAAACCTTTGGTTTAGGCCAGAATTCTCAGTCCAGACTGAGGTAGGTTGTAAATGTGGGGGCAAAGAGCAGGAGGTTAGGCTTGCGAGGGAAGACTCTGCAGTCTCGGGCATGGAGAGGACACGGTCCTACCGTCGGTCCTGCGGGAACCAAAGCAGACTGTGAGGATGTGCGTGATGCATCTTGGCACCCGGTGCAAAGTCTAAGTTAAACTCAACACGCAGGAGCTCTGTGTTGCAGCGACGCTCCCCAGGCAGCACAGTAGCCCCCAGCCTTAGTCACGTCCCAGACAAAGGTGACGTGTGCTGACAGCATCCAAACGCAGCGCTTGGCAGGTTAGATCACTCCCATTGAAACCACTGGCAGCCTGGTACTGTCCAGCCTTGCACAACTGCCTGGTAGTCACCGTGCTCTGCCGGGAAACAAGGCAGCCGGTTTCAATTCTTCTTCCTGTTCAGAACAGCGTGAGGGGAGCAGGCAAATCCTTGCCCTGGGTTAAGTCTGTGAGGGGCTCCTTTGGTCCCCCCTGCCACGGCCAGGTAAGAGCCATCAGGGAGGAAGAGCTACAGAGCTCACCGAGAGAGAGGGAGCTGCCTCCAGGAGCGCGGTGCCCAGCGTGTTTCACGTCACTGGGTACCTTGGGTTTGGTTTTAGAACACAGTAAAGGACTGGGAGCAGGGACAAGAACCACGGTCTGGGCCAAGCTGCAAACTTCAAAGGTTTGGTGAGACCACACCTGGAATACTGGGCTCCACAATATGAGAGACATGGAGGTGTTGGAGTGAGGAGAGAGAAGGGTAACAAAGGTGGTGAAGGGATTGGAGGACAGGTCTGAGGAGGAGACTGAAGGAGCTGGGATTGTTGAGCCTGAAGAAGAGGAGGCTGAGAGGAGACCTTATTGCCCTTTACAGCTACCTGAAAGGAGGTTGTAGGGAGGCTGCTGTTGGCCTCTTCTCCCAAATAACTGCTGACAGGACAAGAGGAAATGGCCACAAGTTGCACCAGGGGAAGTTCAGAAGGAAAAATTTCTTTAGTGAAAGAGCAGTTAAACTCTGGAACAGGCTGCCCAGGGGAGTGGTGGAGTCTCCACCCCTGGAGAGTAGATGTGGGACATGGTCTAGTGGCCATGGAGGCGTTGGGTTGAAGGTTGGGCTTGATGATCTTAGAGGTCCTTTCCAACCTTAATGATTCTGTGGTTCTGTCAACAAGACAAACGAGTAACTGATGTTCAGAAGAGAGCAGGTATGTAGTGGCACTCGAGTCCTGGAAGTGGTTCTAAACACGTTCAGCATTCAAGGTTTTGCTGAAGGCACTGATGTGCAAAGTTAGACACAGACACATATAGGTTGGAAGGGACCTCAAAACATCATCTAAGTCCAACTAGGGTCAGCCTACAGTACCTGGTGTGCCCAGAGTGTCTCCCACCCAAGTACAAACCAGCCCCAAGGCTGCTTAGCTACTTCACCATTCCATCTCTGTGTGTCTTCACCCACTCCTCTGGGACACACATGGCTTCCATAACCCTAGTCTTCCCTTCTGGCCCTCAGAAGGATGTTTCTGTTCCTTCACAGTTCTTGACTATTTGTGTGACACCAAATAGTGACTTGACCTAGAGGATCCTGCTGTGGTGGGGGATTGGACTGGATGATCTTTCAAGGTCCCTTTCAATCCTAAATGTTCTGTGATTCTGAGAACAGCGCTGGTGTCCCTGCTTTCACTGCGTCCTAAAGCCTGGAAGAGGCAGCTGACCACCACTCTTGTCTCTCTTTCACTTTTGGGTGTTGGTTTATTGTGTTTGGGGCTCTGTGCTGCTTTCATGTAATTTTGGTCTCAGGTGCTCCAGCCTCCTCTTTGTCATTTAATTCTCCTCTCTGGGGTCAGATGTCAGAACACACGGGGAGTTTTCTTCCTCCTTCACCCGTTTTGAGTTGGTTTGTTTGTGGTTTTTTCTCCTTTAAAATGAGTTTCCAGTCGATCAGATTTAGACGAGAGATGGAAAATTTAATTTCCTGGAAAGGCAAAATTTGGTCACCGGTGCAGCCTTTTCTCCCGAGTGACACGATATCAAAGGCCGTGGAGAAAGTCACCACCGAGACACGCATCCTCAGCGACAACTTGCTTCACTGAAGGAGACGGGCGGCAAAACGTCTCTCCCCTGCGGTGACCCTTGGTGACCACCATCTGGAGACCTTTCGCGCTGATGACAGAGTGTTGCTATGGCAAGGAAGCAGGTTTTTTGTGACCTGTTAAACTCGAAGGCAGAGAGAGAGTTCAGCGTGTGTGAGAAAGCAGGATGTCGCTTTCCTAATGACTTCTCTCTGGTTGGGCAGTCTCAGTTTCATGAGCAACATTGAGTCACGGCCAGTAGGCAGGAAGACAGATCCTTTTACTTGGGCAACGCGTGGTCTGAAGAGACAAATTGCTCAGCTTGGAGCTCCCTGGACATCTCGCCAGAGAGCAACCAGCCACGGCGTAAGGAAAACACATTCATTTCCTTTTGTTGCGAGAGGAGACACGGTGAGGCAAAGCGTGGGGACAGGAAGCAGAAGCTTCAAGTGGAAATATGAGTTTGATGGAGAGACAAGGTTGTCCTGCAGGTGGTGGAGTCGCTGTCCCTAGAGGTGTTAACTAAACCACATAGATGCATCCCCAGGGAACGAGGTGGAGTTGGATCGACCAAGCCTAGTTGAGAGGTGCCACTGCCCACGGCAGGGAAGTTGGAGGAGATGATCTCAAGGTCCCTTCCAGCCTGAGCCAGGCTGTGATTCTGTGATTTTTCTCTGTATTATTTTCCCTTCAGTCTCTCAGTCAGCAGCTAATGGTCCCTGGTGATGCAGATGTTAAAAGCTGCTGCAAGCAGACACTCTAAATAAATGAGATCCTTGTCTGGAAGCGCTCACCATCAGCGTACTAATGCGTACAGACCAACGAGGAGCTTTCGTATAGCTTTGATTTATTTTTAGATTTCCAGTGTATTGCTGCTAACTGTGGGCAAGGCTCTTCTGTGTGAATTCCAGACGGCTTCTAAGTGCATCGCCAGCCACATTCTTCCTGGGGGAAAAAAAACCCAACCCAGAGTATTTCCTACTGGTGTAAACAGTGTCAGCTGGCTAAAGAAACCTCTCTCTCTGCCTCTAGAACAAACTCAGTTACAAATCAGGTTAAAGGTGGTGTGATGGCTGTCAGATTTTATGTGAATCAACAAAATTCCACCACTGACTAACCAAAAGCAGGGTTCGACCTAAATAAACAGTTCCAGGTTCAAGTTGGAAGCTCGCTAATCTCTAACGATAAGCACAGCAGCGACTTTCCTAAAGCCAGGCTTTTTTGTACAGCAAGCTGAGTAACCACTCACGTCACCGCGGCGTTTGTCAAGCAGCGTGACATCAAGTCGTCACGTACAGAGCTTTCTGTACTCCAGTCCTTACGGAGGTTCCAAGGGTACAGAGGGCTGTTACTCCTCACACGGCATAGTTAGTGCATGAAGTCTTCGCATCGTAGTTACTGCTGTCGGTGGGGACAAAACAGAGCCAGCACACAACTGCCTGCCACATGATTTTACTCATATCTACCATTTTAATAATTAACCTCACTAGACTTCTAAACTTTGAGGAACAGCTGAATCACAGACTGGCTCAGGTTGGAAGGGACCTGAGGGATCACCTACTCCAACCTCCCTGCTGTGGGTTGAGACACCTCTCAACTAGACTTGGTTGCTCAAGACCTCATCCAATCTGGCCCTGAACACCTCCAGGGAGGGGACAGCCACAGCCCCTCTGGGCAATCAATTCTAGAGTCTCTCTACCCTTGCACTGAAGAACTTCTTCCTAAGACCTAGTCTAAACAGCCTCTCCTTCAGTTTAAAACCATTTCCCCTTGTCCTATCGCTAGATGCCCTTCTGAAAAGTGCCTCTCCAGCCTTCTTGTAGGATCCCTTCAGGTATTGGGAGGCAGCTATAAGGTGTCCCTGGAGTCTTCCCTAGGCTGAACAACCTCAGCTCCCTCAGCCTGTCCTTTGAAATCAGTAGCTGAAGGGAGTTAATAACAATTCCTCAGTGACCTGTGAAAACAAAACTAGTTTCAGCCTTACTCTGCAGAGGTTTGGGGAGCGATGTCTGTCTATAACTACATTTTATGAGTCCTTTTTTACCATGAGGGCGGCAAAACACTGGCACAGGTCGCCCAGAGATGTGGTAGATGCCCCATGCCTGGAGGCATTCAAGGTCAGGCTTAATGGGACTCTGAGCAACCTGATCTAGTTGTGGATGTCCCTGCTTTGGGGAGACCTCACCGCTCTCTAGAATTCTCTCTAGAATTATCTGAAAGGACACTGCAGAGATGTCGGTGTTGGTCTCTTCTCACAGGTAATTAGTCACAGAACCAGAAGGAAGGGCTTCAAGCTTCAACAAAGTAGGTTTGTATTGGACATCAGGAAGAAATTCTTCACAGAAAGAATGGTCAGGCACTGGAATGGGCTACCCAGGGTGGTGGTTGAATGACCATCCCTAGATGAGTTTAAAAGGTGCTTAGATGTAGTGTTGGGGGACCTGGTTCAGAGGCGAACTTGTAGAGTAGGGTTGATGGTTGGGCTCGATGATCCCAAGGGTCATTTCCAACCTGAATGATTCTGTGATTCCATGCTTACTGCAGGGGGTGTGGGCTAGATGGCCTTTAGAGGTCCGTTCTAGCCCAAAACATTCTATGACTCTATGATTCAGTGATATTAATGGCAGGTTGTAAATTAATGTCATTAGGAGTATCAAAGAGAAGTAAATAAGCTTGTGACAGCCATTGACTTCTAAAGCCAAGCAGCTTTCTATACAATACAATCCTATACTGCAAGCCTATATACCGCTAATACAGACTACACCAGATCTCACTTGGCCACAAGGGAGACCAGGATGCTCGCTGGTCATAAAACTCCACTGAAAATTATACCTTCTCTGTACAAATCTCCAACACCTTGGGTATGGATTGACTAAATACTCTTTATATCTTGAAAATAGTGCAAGATGAAAATAGTGTGTCATGACAACTTAGGCTTATTTTTGAAAGAGTCTGAAAATTTTATGTGCCAAACTGTGCCCGAAACATTTTGATTTTGAATTGGCACCCTCCCTGTACACAAAAGGGTATTTACAACATGTTTGTCCATGCCCTGCACGTACTGCTGTAAACAAGGCGTTCACTAGAATAACCGCAGCTCTGTAACAAATGCCTGGAAGAATAAACATGCCCTTCTGTCCTTGTTCCATCAGCATAGCATGCAAACGTTTACATCTACTCTTTGTATCTAAACAGAGATCTGAGAGGACTGTCACAATGGGATGGAACAGATGAAACCATGCCCTTCATCACATGGAAACGCTTCCAAGCAAGTGACACATCTCCACTCTTCCTCGAAAATTAAGTAAGCAGGAGCATGGTTCGTACTGCACAGCGAAGATAACAGCCAGTACATGTTTCAAGGTAGAAAATATAACAGGACTTTCGCAATGGAAGTGCTCATCGAGGTCTTTGATCATCATCATTCTCTCTGTTCTCCAAGGATGTATTTCTATTAAGTAACCTCAAATCTCCTGCGGGATGGTTTTTTGCCTGTTTTTATTTTCAGTGGGTTACTGCTTCGGGGAGTTCAGAGCTTTACCAAGCACCCAGAAAAACTGTTGCCTTTAATCACAACCTGCCTACATCTTAGAGCATCAAAGCTGCCAACTATGAACAAGAATTCCATATGAATGCAGCCATGATTTCACTAGCATTACAAACTTAATGGTTCTGTAAAATTGGATGAGACCTCAAAGATCACCAAGTCCAACCACCAACTCCACCTCACCATGACCACTAAACCCTGTGCTGCATGTACAAGTATTTGAACACGTCCAAGGACAGTGACTGCAGCACTTTGCTGGGCAGTCTGTTCCAATACTTAAATCCAGTTTTGAATCTATAACTTTCAACTAAAATTTCAGTTCAGAATGTTCATGTTAAAAAAGCATCACAGATCTCTTAATTAAAAAAGACACTGTGTGTTTTTGAACAAGCAAATAGATATGAGAAGCTGGTTAGAGGCTTCATATTCCTCAAAGCTTTTTCCCCATCGGCCATCCTGTCTAGGCAACAAAGAGATTAAAACCCTCCTTAAATCAAGAGAATGGAGGACACAGATCTTGGATTCCACCTCTTCTCCCCCTCAGTTCATGTCCCCTCACTCTGCACCACTGAAGAATGGCGTGAGAGCGAGAAAGGAAGAAAGTTTCTATTCTGCACGAATGAATTGCCTTTTAATTAGGTTTGACATTTAAAACAAAACTCCTGTTGGTTTTGTACATACCTAAAGGACTGGCAGATTTTTACCCACACACACCCTGTCAGAACTGAAGGGACTCCACAGCAGAACAAGCACAGGAACTGTATTGGCTGTATAACTAGACTCAGTCAGCCATTTTTCTACTTTATATTGAGTAGTTTAAACCTTTTTCTGTTTATTGGTATGGCACACTGATTGCTAAAAAGAAAGTAAGTCTCTAAATTGTTCAGATAGCAGTTTAAGAGCCTGAAATATAGTTCTAGGAGATGCTCAACTATCAGGGGAGTGAGGCTGTCAAATAGATACGTCAGTCATTACTATCTCACTCATCAGGTAATGATACTCACTGGTGTCATTAAAAACAGCATCAATTTGTGATGACTATATCCCACTGACCAGCTTTGGGAATGCTATCTTTGTTTAACACACCCAGAACTGCTCATACAAAGACAACACGTTACCCTGCTGTTAATACCTAGACGTTCTGTTATTTTAACAGACAAACATTTAACTAGCTAGAAATTTCTTCACACATTCATTATTTTACACATTCTGCATGTTTTGTGTTAGTGACTTACACATCATACTGCTGTAAGAAATCCAAAATGAAAAACATAGCATGTGCCTCCATTTGTTATTTTAGCATTACACAAGTACAGCCCCTTAAAAAAGCCCACACTGGAATCACAGAATCACAGAACATTAGGGATAGGACAGGACCTCTAAAGATCATCTAGTGCAATCCCCCCCCATCGCAGCAGGGTCGTCTAGATCAAGTTGCACAGGAACACATCCAGGCAGGTTTTAGGTTTTACACATCTCCAGAGAAGGAGACTCCACAACTCTCATGGACAGCCCATTCCAGTGCTCTGTCACCCTTACTGTGAAGAAGTTCCTCCTCATATTTATGTGGAACCCCGTTTTCTAGCTGACACCCACTGCCCCTTGTCCTATCACTAGAGGACATTGAGAAGAGCCTGGCTCCATCCTCTTGACACCTATACTTCACATATTTATAAACATCAATGAGGTCACCCCTCAGCCTCCTCTTCTCTAAGCTCAAGAGACCCAGCTCCCCCAGCCTCTCCTCATAAGAGAGGTGTTCTACTCCCTTTATCATCTTTGTGGCTCTGCGCTGGACTCTCTCCAGCAGTTCTGCATCGTTCCTGAACTGGAGGGGCCCAGATTATGCCAGAGAAAAGACTGTATATAAAAAACACTAAAGTACTACAGGGCTTTATTTGTCAGGTCATAAATCGTTATTAAAAGCAACACATTTACACAGTATGTCTAGAAAAGTGTCTCAAAAACTGTAGATACAATTTCAGTATCTAGGAAATCGTATTTTCTGAATGTTAAACTGAGCAATGCAACAGCTTCAACCATTAGAAACTGTTTGGTGAGCCAAGCTAAGCCTTCAAAATAAAAAGAACACCTTAATATGACAGCACCTCCAACAGGTGCATTATAACACACTTGAATATAAAATTCAAAATATCCAACCTCATATTTCAGACATCCTGTGGTACAGGTTTAGGGATCATCACAGACTGAGAAGTAAACACACTAATGGTAAGTGTTCTAGTGATTCAATGGAATCATTAAGTTTCAGATACTTTAAATATAAAGAAAATACTTGTATTGCATCCATATTGGTTGATCCCAATAATCAAAGACATTTGCTTCAAACAGTAGATGAACAAGCATTATTTTTCACATTTATATTAAAAAAAATACCCAGTTTTAAGTAACTTCTTCTCAAAACACAGAGTTGAAGTTGCTCTACCAGAAATGCTATCAGAGCTAGACACACAAATAATTTTTGGGGTTACCACTCTGACATTTCTTAGCTTCAGATCAGTTTCATTCTAATACACAGATAAAACCAATTTAGAAAGATCCAAGTGTTTTTCATGCTTCTGCGACGTAGAAGTGACTAGATGCCTGAAACTGGAGCTCTAATTTAGAGCACAGCCCGGAATGAAAGAGAAAGTCTCATAATTCTCCAATTATTTCAACAACCGTTGTTTTCTGTAAATAAAATCTAGAGACTATTTTTCACTAAAAAAGCAACCTAATCTGCGTATTTACAAGTAATTCCCCCAAAACAGGGAACAATGGGAAAAAATGCTGACAAATTAACAAAACCGTATATAAAATTGCATTACCAGTCAATGCAATTTGCAGCAATTTCACTGTGTCTTTAGATCAATGTCTTCATTAATTAAGACTGCTTTATCGTTGAAATTACACAATTTAAACCGGAAGTTAACGTGCATCACCTCAGTTTAATAATCCAGTATATTACAAAAAAAACAAACAAGGAAAAGAGCATCATGTAGCATAATAGCTTTGTCTGGCTTCCTCTGGAGAGCAGTCTCAGTCTACCCATAGTTGCACCTAGAAGTCCACCCGCAGACTCAAAATCAGTCTCCTACATTTAAAAACAAACAGACAAACCAAGTTACTCAGAGAAGAGCTCACCACCAAAGCTTGCAAGTGCAGTTTTTATCCTGTTTCCTTTTGTTCCTGTTTTTTTTAACTCTTCCAAAGCTAACATTATTGAAGAGACAGTTTCTGAAAACCAACCAGGAAAAACATTCCCCCATTTAGCCACTTACCCACCCTTTCCCCAAGCAAAATCTAAGCAAAAACAGCATTTCTGACTTCCTTTTTTAAAATTCAATCTTCTTAAGTGGAATTAGATATGGAACTGCCTTTTAATCTACATTTGCTAATTGAACAAAGTCATATCTGAAGATATGTGTGAAGACCTTGGCTGTGTCTTAGAAGCAGCGCTTTTGCACATCGGTATTTTTGACCAGATATATTGCTGCTGAGTTCATTACATTTTACAGTCCACAACAAGACGTCACCATTTTAATACAAATGTTCATATTGAAGGAGGGGACTGCTTTTACATCACTGATTTCTTAACCCTGCCCCACACTTAAAGAAAGTAGTGACTACATACTTACCATTTCTGATAACATTTTGTTTTGATTTTTCACTTCTGTTCCAATTTCGATGGAAAGCTATTAAAAATACCACCACAGAATTATTCAATATGAGTAATCAGTTATACACAGATTAGAAAATTCTAAGTTTAAATACGACTAGCATTTCCCCAGATGAAATGTGAAAACAGTATCCGTGCTATTTTCAAAAAAGAAAGTGACGTGCACAGTAATCTGCCAATAATCCCTAAGAGAGTAACTATTTGTCATCTGGTTAGATGAGCCTGAACAGTCACAGGACATACTTAATGCTCCTCCTTCTCCCCTTTTCCAGAGGACTCCTCAGTATTTCAAACAGTCAAGATCTAACAAAGTCTTAGTAGCACTTATCCATTTCTTGGAATGACCTAAAACTACTGGCACACAGCACAGAGAACCACAAGTACTCTTTTTGATTCAGTGTTTCTGTACTATTCAATAAATTCATTAACAACTTGGATGAGGGATTAGAGTGCACTGTCAGCAAGTTTGCTGATGACACAAAGCTGGAAGGAGTGGTCAACACTCCAGGAGGCTGTGCTGCCATTCAGCGGGACATGGACAGGCTAGAGAGCTAGACAGGGAGAAATTAAATGAACTATAACAAGGGCAGTGTAGAGTCTGGCACCTGGGCAAGAACAACTCTCTGGAGACATTTAAAACCCGCCTGGACATGTTCCTGTGTGGCAAGTGGACTGGACTAGGTGATCTGTTGAGGTCCCTTCCAATCCCTAACATTCTATGATTCAGTAGTCAACACCTGTAACCTGCTATTGCACCTCTTTTGACCAGGTGCTGCTTTGCTATAAATGGGAATTCCTTTTGTTATCCTGTCTATTCCTTCTCTGCTTTGTGTTATAAGAGAGCAAGGGTGCAGCAGGACAAACTAGGTATACAATCGAGAGTTAGGCCAGAGCTAAACACCAGGGTCAGCAACACCCAGCATGTCCACATCTAAGAGACAGGTCAAGCCAGAAAGTCAAGTTGGGTTAGGACCAGAATCTGGGAAGCATTGAAAACAGGCACAGGCAGAGTTGCAACACAGTACTAGTAGGGGCCAGCCAGGAGAGCTTTGGTTTAAAAGCATCTACCAAGTGAATTAGGAAAGACTCCTAACACAGGCTTCTTAGAAGCGTCTCCTCCATAACAGTGCTTTTCAGCACATTGGCACTGAACAATCAGCTCTGTTCCTAGAAGGGAAACGTGCTCCAGGCCCCCATGTTTCATATTAGCCAAAACCGTGTGGGGTTTTTTTTGACAAAATAAATCTCATTATTTGCTACTGCTACATTTCAACATCAATAAAGAGTGAAATGTGACGCTTCTAAGAGTACCTGAAGATTATTCTATACTCTAAGATCACTACGTTGCACTGGAAGATGTGACTGCAGAAACAGCACACATGCTACTCCCTGGGGCACTGCACACACCCAGAGAAGGAGACAAGCTTTTACCTTTGTTACAGTTTTTTTTTTAACTCTACCCACACAAAACTATTCAGGTAGATAATTTCTTAACTTAAACCAAAGACTTTAATTTCTGTTTGAGACCAAACAAACTACTTTTAAGCAACAGAAGTTCACCAGCTTCTACTACAAACACAGAAACAGCAGCCATTGCTAAGAATGTGTTTTAAAGTATTGTAAAATGTGAAGGAAAAAAAAACCCCACACAATTTTAATCACAGAGCTGTCTTTCAGTTAGACCTGTCTGAAAGAAGTCCTCAACCTCTAGAAGGAATCAGAATCACTAAAACAACAACTTTCAGAGTATATCAACTTGCTATTTCTAACAGCTGTTTTCAGACTTCACAGATGCTGCTATCAGCACATACAGCAGAAGCTGATAAGCCGCAGTAGCACCAAAACCAAGGTTTCTATTTTCTGAAACAAACCTGAGCCAGTTTACTGACCTAACCTCAAAGTTCTCTAGTTTCTGCAGGGACAGTGAGCTGTAAGTAACACCACAGCTGCACTCAAGGTTAGCAAAAAGGGACACCTCTAGCTAAAAATCTAAGTGAAGGAAGAATCAGTTATATAAAGAAGCCACTGTGCATTTCGGTTGATGATAGTTTAAAAACATAAATTTAATACAAAAAGAATTAAGTCTACTACTTCACTGGTCCATATAATTTAAATCAATTCATGGCTACTTACTGATTTAATGGCGCTGACTTTTGTACGGAGACTTTCTGTTAACCTATCATTTTCTTCTTCGTAAACACTGTATCCACTGTTGGTATAGCCATAGTTGCCAGCAGATGCTCCATCGCCTATGAACACAAGAGTCAGTAGTTAGATAGACACCACCACTGGAGCAAGTGTTCTTCACATGTGGAAAGGCATTCTTATGACTCAAAAATGCATTTCAATCAGGAAGACCGTATGACCCTGAGACAAAGACCTTTTCCAAACACATAGGTTATCTTTTAGCACACCAATCAAAGATGGAAAACTGAGGAATGGTTGCAATTTACTACCATAAATTCTTTCCCCATACAGTATTTTTAAATTACTCCTATGGAAATCAGCAAAGGCATGGCACAGACACATGAAGGCAGGACCGTGACCACTACACAGAGCGGTAAATCTAATTCAGAATAGGAAAACTGAGATGATTCTTTAACAAGGACACCATTTGATCCCAGCCCCATTTAGAGGGGAGGGTATACTATAACCATTACATGTATATCTCTACAAACAAGACCTCATATGAGAAACCAGGCCTCTGAGCAGAACACTGCTATTTCCTTTACCATCCCACAGATCTGTTATCACTCCTGCCTTTGTTTTTCAGGTGATGGAGATCCAGGACTGCTATCCAGACAACTGGTTCAGCAGAGTATATGAGGCAGAAGGGAATGAAAGCTCCTCAGCTGCACACATTAGCTTCCTCCAACCTCTAATAAAGACCTTCTATAGACAAGAGTTGGAGATCAACATGGGTGCAGAAGAATTCAAGATCCAAGTGAATCCACAAGCCTATGCTATTTCCTTTTCTTCCTCTGACTAAATGGGACATCACACCCACCTAAACAAATCTCAGTCTCAGGTCTCAAGTCACAGATTTAAAACCAAAGAAGAGAAACTAAGACTAAGAAAGGCATGCAGGAAAGAACTAAAATAAACTTTATGAGAAAGATGCTGTTAGACTAATTTAACTAGCAAAGCAGCCATGACCTTTATCAGTGTTTACATGGCTAGTCAGAATGCCTTTAATTCAAATCCTTTTCAACACAATATAAAGAGAGGGGGTGGAGGCAACATTCCTGTTTGAAAAAACAGGTAGGCATGGTGTTTCAGGAGATGGTTTAGTAGTTGGGGGTTGTAGGGTGGATGGTTAGAATTTATGATCTCAAAAGATCTTTTCCAACCTTGATGACTCTATGAGTCTACTGATGCCCTGCTTCAATTTCCAGCCTACTAAATAAGAAGTTCTAGACTGACACACTAAACGTCACACAGGGGAAAGCTACAAACTTTACTGCAGCTGGTAACAGTTTAACAACATTTAAGCCTTTTTCTTGGCCTTCCAGTAGATTTTTGTAGAAAGTTCCAGGACAGTTCCTTAAGATATTACTTGCCAGGGGCATGTTAAAATAAGCTGTGCTCCTTCCTGTGCACCTTCCACCAACATTCATCACATCACTCTTTCAGAAATAGTGTACTAATCCAGACAGCCATCAATCTAATCCCTCTCAGATCACATCAGAGTGACATGTTAATACTGATAAAGGACTGAATACCTAAGCATTACTAAAAGTCCACCTTTTTACTACAAGCATACCAACCCCTCTTTTGATCTAGCAATAAATGTAGCCAAGACTAGTTTTATCTTGTGGAAACATTACTATACCAATGAAAAGTATGTAAGTAAACGTAGGTTAGTGTTACAGACACACATTTAGCCATATGACACTAATCTCTCCCCAAAAACCAATCTTCTAGGAAGAAGCACTACAACTCACTCACGAATTTCTGAACTGAGTATCACCTAAGCTTTACAGTGAGATCACAACATCCACATAGTTCTAGAACATGATATGGAAGTTCAAAGTTTCTTTCTAGTCATCAATGTGACTGCTGGTTGAAAAATGAGGCCTACACTTCTCCAAGCCCTCAGCAGGAGCCCTGCAAAAAGCCTTTGGTCCAGATTGTATTTGCAATAAACCTGCAAAAGTTGAGGCCCTACAAAAAAACAAGCAAAACCATGACAGCAAACAGAAGCACTAACATTAAAAACAGCTCTGAATTGAGAATGGCCTTGACTGAAGCGTGACAACCCCGTCCATCCAGGGAAACAGAGCTTATACTAACTCCGCGTCAGACCCACAAGAACACAATCAAACCCAAATCCTAGTGCTGTTAGTAAATCCCACGGAGCTACATGACAAGCGGGACACAGGCACAGCGGAGACGGGCTTTACCCACCCAAAACCTCCGAGCTCTGCTGCACGCTCACACCCACTAGCACAGCCCCTTTCAACGTACAGACACCCCCCACCACCACCACCCGAAACCCGCAAAGCCCCTAAAGGCCCTGCCTGAAGGCCTCAGCCCCACAAGCCCAGGGTGGCCCCAGCGCCCCGCGCTCACCCAGCCCCGCGCGCCTCATGGCTGTGCCCGGAGCTGCCGAGGGAGGAGGAGCAGCAGGAGGAGCAGGGTGAGACCCGGAGCACCAGAGCTCAGCGACGGACAGCGGGGCAGAGGCAGCCGCGACCCAGCTCCGGCCCTGCCGCTCGGCCCATGCACTCGGCAACCGCCACGACAGCGCGAGCACCGCGCGGCACCATGGGACCGGATGGGCGGGGCGCGGGGGCTGCCGGGAGCTGTAGTTCCGCTCGTCCGCAATCCCGTGGTCCTGCGCCCAGGGGCAGCCGCGCTACGGAACCGTTTTCCTCTTCCGCCGCAGTGTTTAAAGCGTCAGACACGGCAGCTAGAGCTGGAGGCTTGCAGGTTTCATTGTTACTGAATCTTAGGTGCTGTGAATTGTTCTAATTTCATTTTGCAAAGATCACGGAATCACAGGGTTCTGTGATCTGGTCTGGTGAGTGATGGCCCTGCTGGGTGCAGGACGGATTGGACTAGATGATCTTTGGAGGTCCCTTCCAATTCAGTGATACTTGGGGAAAAGAATTTGTGAAGTCCTATTACCTTTGATGAAACCATTTACTGGGAACCAAGGGAGCTTTCTTGAACATAAACAAGTACAGTCACCCATGCCTAGTCCTATTAGATCTTTCCACACGCAAGTTCAAAGCATCATTAACCCTTTAACCTCTTATCTTTGCCTGCGTATTTGATGGTGAAAGGTCATGCGAACTCATAAAAAGATTTTGAGACACAGTGAATACGCTCAAACCAGACTGTACAGGGCATATTGATAGAAATGCTGTGGCTGTAATGCAATTCCGTGTTAGTTTGGTCAGAGATATCAGTAATGAAGGGAAGGAGATGGAATATGGGTGGTTGCATCAGCAGAAAGTATATAGTAAGATAACACAGTCTTTTTCACTTTTACAACATTTTAAAAAATGTATTACAGAATCACAGAACATTAGAGATTGGAAGGCACCTCAAAAGATCATCTAGCCCAATACCCCTGCCAGAGCAGGATCACCTAGATCAAGTTGCACAGGAACACATCCAGGTGGGTTTTAAATGTCTCCAGAGAAGGAGACTCCACAAACCCCCTGGACAGCCTCTTCCAACAGCAAAGGCATTGTTCTCCTCACTTTGCTATAAGTTTGGCAAGTATGGAGCTTTCTATTAGCTCTTCTATACTATAAATTAAACATGTTTACTTAATTGTCATTGCTAAATACCGTGATTATATTTCTTCTTTAGTTACTTTTTAGTGGCATAAGCTGCTCCATCTCTTGTTTGGCTCTGCAGGGAACACACCCAGAAATCTCTGCTCTGCTCTTATAGATTACTTGCCAGGGCTGTTGGAAGGCAGAAGGAAAGCTGTTGACACAGCTTCTGGTCTCCCACCTAAATTTCATTATGTAGTGCTAGAATCAAAATTGAATGAAGTCATGGAGAAGTTTTGTATTGACTTTGGATCAGGTTATAAACTTTTATTAAAAAAAACAGCTCTGCTGATTCTCCAAGTAGTGTATGCTGTGTAATCTATGAATAATTCCAGTCATTATTTCTTTCTCCAATATTAAAGCACCGTTTCTGATGTCAGCTTTGCCTGGGTAATAATATCGGCTGAATGTCTGATAAGAATTCAGAGCCATTGCAGCAGCCTGAGCATTAACAACTCTAATGTCTAAAGAGGAGGACTAATAAATTTGAAATAAAAAGTGGAAGTCAGAGTAATTTTTCGTTTCAGTAAAACAAATGGATGAGATGAGTGGAGCACACAGCTCCAATTCTTCTTAAGACGCAATTAAACAGCAATTAGATGATCTGCGCGGTATTTGTTTTGACCTTTCAGACATGCAGGGAAAGCTTTCACCACTCAGAGAATTCAGTAAAAACAAGAGACATGAAGCACAGTGTTTTGCGCTGAGGGGAGAAATATTTTGCAGGTCTGTATCTAAGGCAGAGCATTTTCCTCTGAGCATACTTCTCAAGTCAACTGGGGCAGACATCATCCTTGACCAGCAAGGCAAAACAAAGGATGTGAATTAAGATTTCGGGATGCCATGGCTAGCTTTGTGCTTAACCACTGGAGAGTTACTTAAAGAAAAACCAAACCAACATGTTCTTTACTTCTTTCTAGTTTTCTCATCAGTCAACAAATCATGCACAAAGCAATTTGTTTGATGAGTACTTAGAGGAGCTAATGTCTGAACATAAATCTGCTAAAGCCCTTATTTTCCAGAAAAACTATTGCAAATCATAGAATCATTAGGGATTGGAAGGGACCTCGAAAGATCATCTAGTTCAATCCCCCCTGCCACAGCAGGATCACTGAGACCAAGTCGCACAAGAACACATCCAGGCGGGTTTTAAACATCTCCAGAGAAGGAGACTCCACAACCCCCCTGGGCAGCCCCTTCCAGTGCTCTGTCACCCTCACTGGAAAGAAGTTTCGTCTGATATTTATATGGAACCCCCTCTGTTCCAGCTGACACCCATTCCCCTTTGTCCTATCACTAGATGACATTGAGCAGAGCCAGGTTCCATCCTCCTGACACCCACCCTTCACATATTTATAGACATTAATGAGGTCACCCCTCAATAAGTTACCCATTCCAAGCACCTTTATAGAGATCGTTTCCTTAGGCTGTGGCATAGTCAGCAGCAGCAGGGCTAGTCACCTGTACTGCGTGGAGTTTGGTGTTAGTGGGACAAAGTGGCTTCTTGTACTGAGATTGCTCAGAGTTTATTTATGTGTTTCTGCATAGCACTGTACTATACCACAGGAACATATATATTTAACTCCTGTATTTGTATTATTTGCCAGATGCAGTGTAGCAACTGGGAAGAAAGTGTAACCATAAAGATCATAGAATTATGGAATCATAAAGGTTGGAAGTGACCCCCAGGATCATCCACTCCAACTATCAACCCAACCCCACTAAACCCTGTTTCCTTAGTGCTACATCTACACGTGTTTGAACACCTCCACACTCCCTGGGCAGCCTGTTCCAATCCCTGACCACTCTGTTAAGGGAAAAAAAAATCTCCTAGGTGTCTGATCTAAACCTCCCCTGGCACAACGTGAGGCTTTAAGACAGATCAATGCACTTCTAAGACAACCCTCTTTTAACTTACTGAAAATCCAAGCAGCTTATCTGGTTTTTAAATGAAGTCATTCACAAAATTTGATCACTTTTTATGGTATGGGATTGAAGACTGAAGTAATTATAGCATGGAAAGGATAATTATATCCTTCAGAATATATAATCTCAGGATTAAAAGTCAGAGGTTCTTTCCATGGTGTTCTGTAAATGTAGATAAGAATAAGCAGATTACTTTTAGTGGTATAACAAAGAAAGGTTTTATCCCCCACAACATATCCACCAACACAAGTAGTCTTTGCTTGAAAAGAGTAAGATCAAAAAGGACGTGATAGTTAGTCGTAAATGACAGTCTACACGTTTGTGCTACCGCTTACTAACATCTACTGTTTGAACACCTCCAGTGATGGCGACTCTACCACCTCCCTGGGCGGCCTCTTCCACTCCTTGACCACTCTGTCGGAGAAGAAATTTTTCCTAAATGTCTAATCTAAACCTCCCTTTGCACAACTCGAGGTCATTTACAAGCCCTACTCATAAACCTGTAATTGGACAATAACCAGAGTCATCTACCCTTCTAGGGATTAAGAGAGGCAAAAGCTCTGGAGATCTGCCCACTGGATAAAAGGTTGCTACCCCATTTAATCCCAGTTCAAGTCCACAAAAACTACATTTTATTAGGAACGTCTTGAGGTACACCAGTCCCTGTTCAGAGGTGGGTTGCTCCTTGGTTGAAAGTCCACCAGCTAGTGCTTTGTTGTGGATTGGATCCTTATTAAGCTTACCCGTCCTAGAAACCCCATTTTATATCCCTGCTGTTCAGGTGACCACCATTTCCTTCAACAACTGTCACCTTTAGATCTAAACAGCTGAATAGAGGGTTTGGTTTTTTGTTTTTTTTTTTACTTTTACTTACAAAATCCAGTTATTCCACCAATAAGAGATCCAAATCTCTTATCTTATTGGTTAAATTGGATTTACTTATGAAATCCAGTTATTCCATCAATAAGAGATCCAAATCTCTTTCCTTAGATCCTAAAGGAAGGGTCAGGTTTATAGTTCCTAGAGAGTAACTATCCCCAGAAGGGTTCAGCAAGGATGTAGAGGCCGTTAGGCAGAAGCAAACTCTACT
The DNA here is from genome assembly GCA_028565055.1 of Phoeniculus purpureus. Classification (NCBI taxonomy): domain Eukaryota; kingdom Metazoa; phylum Chordata; class Aves; order Bucerotiformes; family Phoeniculidae; genus Phoeniculus; species Phoeniculus purpureus. The sequence goes on from JAOXOE010073281.1 coordinate 20,410, forward strand.
CAGATTGGTAGTCCCAAATTGAATCCATCTGCTACATGATCATTCCAGTCAATTATGCTGTAGCTGGAAACTCAGTTGTGATGGAAACATGAGCTCACTACAGAAATACTGAGTGTCCATATAACCCACTAATGTAAAAGAAAATGTAGACAATCTGCATATCTTAATTTCATACTAATCAACCTGCATTTATAGAGAGGATTAGTTACTGGGATAATGTCATTTATTAAAAATAAAACCTGTTATTCAGTGGGACTGCCTGTTAAGTTACACGTTCCGTATGTGTTTACAGATTATGCTGCAGTGCTTACTAGATGAAGTAAGCCCCAGTCAGCATCCCCACTTCCTAACAGGATACAGGTCATGGATCTGGCTTCCAGAGTTCCTCTGATGGCTTCCTGTTGAAGAGCAAAGACCAACAGTAGAGTCAGTGGTATAAATGTTAGACCACATTCCTCTTTCATAGATCAGCACTGACGATGGTTAAGGTCAGGATGATTCTAGAGTAGGAAAAGCAGTTCTCTGTATCTAGACAAATCATGAGCCATGACAATGTGACTTCATATTCATAGTATCATAGAACCAGCGTATTCATAGAATCACAGAACCATCAAGGTTAGAAAAGACCTTCAAGATCATCAAGTCCAACAGTCCACTCTACAACCCCTAACATTTAAGCCATTTACCCGAACACCAAGTCTAGATTTTTTTTTTTTAACCCCTCCAGGGATGGTGCCTCCACAGATTTTGTATCTGTCATCCTTAAACAAATTCCTAACAACTCCTTAAAAAGTAGATGAAAGCAGTTTGAGTTCAAATAGGCAACGTGCTGCATTGCATTCAACCAAATACCTCTGTCAAAAATTTTTTCCTGATCTTGTCTGCATCCTGAAAGGAGGGTCGAGTGAGCCATGTGTTGGCCTCTTCACCCTTGTGACTAGTGATAGAACAAGAGGAAATGGGGTCAAGTTGCACCAGGGGAGGTTCAGATTGGATATTAGGAAAAAATTCTTCACAGAAAGATTGGTGAGACCTTGAAACATGCTGCCCAGGGAGGGAATGGAGGCACCATCCTTGGAGGTATTCAAAAAACAGGCAGACATGATGTTTTGGGAGATGTTTAGTAGTTAGGGGCTGTAGGGCAGACAGATGGATTTGATCTTGAAGGTCTTTTCCTGACTTGATGATTTCTATGATCCCCCAAGCACAGTGATTGTCATCTCCCCGGTTGACTTCCAGTGGGGAATGGAGTAGCCAGAAGCATTCATGCAGAAAATTCCCTGCACCCCAACATGCCAGCAGGTGCAGGGTTTTCTGTGGTGTAGAACTGAAGACAGAAAGAATACATGGTGTACTGCTGTCTCGAGTCAAAATTCCCCAACATCAACCTGCTGCTCCTCGGATACCCAGGATGAGGCACACTGCTTTGATGTTGGTCCTGAAAGAAACCAGGAGCACAGAGGGAAGGGAGAGACCTTGAAAGCTACCTGGCTATGAGCTATGCCTGGGTTTGAGAAGACCCCCTAGTCTATTTAAACTACTTCAGAGCTGTGAAATACCTAATGATTAGCTGTGGCAGGGGGATTGGACTAGATGATCTTTCAAGGTCCCTTCCAATACCTAATGATTCTATGATTACACACACTGCTTGCTCTGCCAAGGGCTACCCTGAGAGTCAGGGTTGAGATTTGCATAAACAGGAAAAAGATAGATTTAGGTCAGACATCAGGAAAAAGTCCTTTAATCTGAGGGTGGTGGATCCCTGGAACAGGCTTCCTAGAGAGGTGTTGGAGGCCCCATCCCTGGAGCCATTCAAGGTCAGGCTGGATGGGGCTCTGGGCAATCTGGTCTGGTGAGTGATGTCTGCTTGTTGTAGGGGAATTGGACTAGAAGACCTTTGGAGGTCCCTTCCAACCTCATGATTCTATTCTATGGCAATGGAACAGTCCAGTTGTGTCTTCAGTTTGATGTTTCTCCATTGCTGTGTTTCTTTTGTGTCACTGGAAGAAACTCAATGAGGAGTTGCGTGAGCAGTCACAGGGTTTTCAAATCACAGGTCCAGTCCCTCTCCTTCGTCAAGCACACAACAGTTTGCCCACAGCATTCACTGCTTTATTCCGAACACTTTTCTGTCTTATTCAAAAAGCTGTGGCAGGAGGATTGGACTGGATGGTCTTTCGAGGTCCCTTCCAATCCCTAATGATTCTGTGATTCTGTCCAAATCATTTCAAATCTGTTCTAACCCAATGAGCCTGAGAGCTTGTTTAAAAATAAAAGTGTGTGCATAACGATGCCCCAAACTTTTAATGACGAATTCCTAATTAAGATCTATAAAAGTACATCTTCTCCTTGAGTCAGAAATATTCTACTCCACAAAACCAACACATGTTTCTGTCAGATGCTGAAGGAGAGTAATGTTTCACTACTTTGTCTGAATCTGCCTGTTCTGCAGTTATTTCCATTTCCTTAAGCAAGAAATTAATTCAAATTTGACAGCTTTCTGTGTTAGGATCTCAAACACCTCCAAGAATACATTAGCAGATCATAAATCTGCAGTCCAGTATAACTCAGCGTTTTTCCTTCTGATAAATGCTTGTTGCTCTGGATAAGAGATGTTCTGAAGGTACAAGACACAAACAAGAAATAGAGACTAAAAGTCTTTCTTCAAGGCTGTTTACAGTGTTCAAAACAGCTGCTGTTCAGGCTACCTTGTGGGTGGGATGGATTTTCAGAACAGAGGTCTTCAGGTCTCAGAAAAAGTGCTGGAAAACCTTTTAGAGGTAGTACTTCTGTTTTCTGTAGGATGACAGGCTCTTAACAGATGATACTGTTAGGGAAACACCCTCTTAGAGCTAAGATGTAGAAACACCAGGTGGGAACAGCAGCTGATTCTTATCTTTAAAGGAAAAAATGTTTTCTCATGCAATTTGGATGAGAAACTACTGAAATACATTCTAGCTGTTGGGAGTGTGGGGGTTTTTGGTGTGTATCTCTTTTATGAGCCTCTAAAACACCCTATGCTTTTCCTTTGGGTATTACGGTCTGTGTTTATGATTACTGAGCTTATTTACTTTCTAATTAATGTGCTAATCGCTTACAAGGTGGGGGCTATTAGCGAGTCATTATGAGCTAGCAGCATGGAAAGATGTAAAGAGCCAAATGCCTCCTCATTTACTTACAGCGGGAGCTCCGCTCGGCAGGATGAAGAGTTCGAAAAAGCACTGACAAGGAATAATTTTGCATGATGCTGCAAGTATTAAATTGGCCATATTGCCAGGCTTCTCTTCGACTTCCTCAACAGCTCTGAGCAGCGATGTATCAGAGGCAGCTACATTAGGGAGTCTGTGACCAGAGGGTCGGACTCTGCTGACTTTAGCCATGATTTTCTTTCTTTTTGCAACAGGAATGTGTGCAGCGTGGTTAGTCTCCAGAGCACTTCTAGCATCTAGGACTGATACAGCTGGTTGTAGGTGGGGGATTTCAGGATTGATGGGAAAACCACCAACAGCTTTTCTTTTTACCACTTTTTTTTCTGTAGAATATAGTTTTTCTTCTTTTATTTTTTCCCCTGGAGGTACCTTTTTCCCCTCTATACTAAGAGAAAATCCCAAGTCACTAGCAATAGAACAAGAGGAAACAGCCTCAAATTGTGCCAGGGGAGGTTTAGATGGGACATCAGGAAAAATCTCTTCCCTGCCAGAGTGGTCAGGGATTGGAACAGGCTGCCCAGGGATGGGGTGGAGTCACCATCCCTAGAAGGGGTTAAAAAACTGTGCAGACGTGGCCCTAGGGAACAGGGTTTAACAGGCAGGGTGGGGTTGGGTTGACTAGTTGGACTAGATGATTTTGGAGACCCCTTCCAACCTTAATGACTCTATAAAAATAGTCTAGAATGAGCAAGTGATTGCCAAATTTCACAGCTTGCTGTGTGGACTAGATTCATGTGAAGCCTAGCTGTTGTCAGTTTAGATTCTACAGTTCATTGAAAACAAAACTAGTACAAAGTCTGGACCAAGATTTTTAGCGCTCATGAAGTTCTGTTGACTGGAGGTTAGCAAATGAGACTCACAGCTACAGGCAGGGCAAGAAGGACAATACGAGGAACTGTAAGCATGTTAGTCTGACACTGGTACCAGGGAAGGTTGTGGAGCTGATCGTCTTGAGTGCCATTGCATGGCATGTACAGAACCACCATGAGATCAGGCTTGATCACTTGGTCTGGGTGATCCTGCTGTGGCAGGGGGATTGGACTAGATGATCTTTCAAGGTCCTTTCCAATCCCTCATGTTCTGTGATTCTGTGATTCTGTGAAAGTCAAGCATGAGCCAAGATGCTGTTGCTGGCTTCTCAGCAGTGAGAAGTTCGCACCACTGAGATTTAGTTAAACCAGAAACCTGGGGGCTGCTCTCTGAATTTTCTGCTTGCAAAAAACTTGAGGCACAGTCACCAACGGGGGACTGAAATCCTTCTCTCTCTCAAACACTTAGCTTTAATGCGTGGCATTAATGCTACTTAAATACTGGAGACTGGCACTTTATTTTTTGCATCTGACTAAAATTAATTGTTCCCGTTAAATTTCAGGGACTGGCTCTCCATTTTTTGCTTCCTATTAAATTTAATTGTTCCTGAGCTTAATTTCAGCTTCTTAACTCCTTTTCTCTAAGCAGCACAAGAAAAAATTGCTAGTGCTTACCATAGAGATGAAAGAAGGGGGTTTGTGTGGGTGGAGAAAGCCTTGGGAAAAACCTTTGTTGCTTCTGTTTCAACATTCAAACATTTTGACACACAGCATCAGGACCTTTAAAAATAATCAGTTTGGTAGTTTAAGTTCAAATCAGTCTGGTAATTTTGTTTACAAATGCTGTGTTTGAGGTCCCTTCCAAAGGGACCTCGAACACAGACAAAGTTTCTGTCATTCTGTGAAGAGTAAAATATGTCTTGAATGTTAGACTCTTAATTTTCTTGGGTGTTCTTTACAGAATCACAGAACATTAGGGATTGGAAGGGACCTCAAAAGATCATCTAGTCCAATCCTCCTGCTGCGGCAGGACCACCTAGACCAAGTTGCAAAGGAACACATCCAGACGGGTTTTAAACATCTCCAGAGAAGGAGCCTCCACAACCCCCCTGGGCAGCCCCTTCCAGTGCTCTGTCACCCTCACCATGAAGTTGTTCCTTCTCACATTGATGTGGAACCTCCTGTGTTCCAGCTTACGCGCCCATTGCCCCTTGTCCTATCATTGGATGACACTGAGCAGAGCCTGGCTCCATCCTCCTGATACCCACCCTTCACATATTTATAGACATTAATGAAGTCACCCCTCAGTCTCCTTTTTTCCAAGCTGAAGAGATACCCAGCTCCCTCAGCCTTTCCTCATCAGGGAGGCGTTCCTCTCCCTTCATCATCTTTGTGGCTCCAGCAGTGCTGTGTCTCTCTTGAACTGAGGGGCCCAGAATTGGACACAATATTCCAGATGTGGTCTCACCAGGGTAGAGTAGATGGGGAGGAGAACCTCTCTCAATCTGCTAACCATCCCCTTTTCTGATCTACCTCAGGATACAGTTGGCCCTCTTGGCCACAAGGGCCCATTGACCACATGGTCATCCTCCCGTCCACCAGGACCCCCAGGTCCCTTTCATCTACACTGCTCTGAGTTGAATCATCTCAAACAAACCAGTAACAACATCTCCACTGCCATATAACTTCCTTCTACTTTGGTACATTCCTTGTTTCTTTTTATTAGCTGGAGAATGGGAGAGAAGGCAGAGTGGAATTTCATCTTCCAATATTTTTTCCAGGGAAACATCTGCTATTGATATAATTTGAACCCAGCTGAGGTTAGGAATTTGTCTGCACTCGAATTTAATGATTTGTTTTCCTCCGCATTGAAACTTACACTATGTGATAAAATATTCAGTAAAAAATTGATGGTTTTCTGATTTTTTTCTCATCATTTCCCATCCTATTTTGTTTCCTCTTATTTCATTAACCTTATTTCATTAACTCTATTTTATTCATTAACGCCACTCTATTTTATTTAATTTCAATTAGGATTCCATTACTGATAACCTCAACTGCAAGCAAAACCTCCCACACAGGGCTTTGCAAAGTGTAACTAGAGACATCAGCTGTTATTTAAAGTTTAGCTGAGGAGAACAGTGTGTCTCCTAGTCAAAACTGCAGCAGCTGATCGTTCCTTGCTGTGTATAGCACCACCAACTCTGTTAGACTCATCTTTACACAGCAAAGATCTGACTTTTCCAGTATCTGGCTGACGATGCCCTCGTGTTCAAGTCATCCGTTTAAAATCAGAGCTTTGCTAAACTAGGAAAATGACAGTGCAAAAATAATTGTGCATGAAAAACTGGAATACGGGCAGCTACGACAGCAAGCTGTTGCCTCCTTGTCACATACCGTAGTGACGCCTTGTCAGATGAGATGCACACAGCAGTTACCAGCTCTCCACTTATCTCTTCCCCAGCTGGGACTAAGCTAGGACTAGAAGTTACGCTGTTTAGCTGTTTTCCCAGAGGAGAGACTCCACCTTGCCATTGAGCTGGCTTGCTTTGATTCCCTCTTAGGCAACTGAGCGTAGCAACAGTTGCCTGTTGTCAGCCTGAGTGAGAGAAAGAAACTGCTGGCCGAGGAACTTCCCACTCAATATCAATGACTAGCTACACCCGATTCCATCCGCTTTGAATCTAGTCGTACAGCATTCCCCATCTACATAGTACTGCAAGTAAGGAAAAATCCCAGCTTTGGCATTCTCGAGGCTGTAGATGCCATCAAGTCCAGAAGGGAGGCAGCCAGTGCCAATACATGGTGCGAGGAGATGATCACTCTGCTTTTGATTCTTCTTTATCTTATTAGTAAATTATCTTGTGTCCTCTTTCTCCACGCATTCAGGATCTTGAATCTTGTCCAATCCCATCAGACGTTGCCCTGTGATAGTATTGAAATACGGTGATGTTTGTGGAATAAACACCTGCTACAACAGGGTAGGTTTAGACTTGACATTAGGAAGCAATGTGCCCTTGTGGCCAAGAAGGCCAACTGCATCCTGGGGTGGATCAGAACAAGGGTGTTTAGCAGATGGAGAGAGGTTCTCCTCTCTCTCTACTCTGCCCTCCTGAGACCACATCTGGAGTATTGTGTCAGTTCTGGACCCCTCAGTTCAAGAAGGACACAGAACTGCTGGAGAGAGTCCAGTGCAGAGCCACAGAGATAATGCAGGGAGTAGAACACCTCCCTGATGAGGAAAGAGTGAGGGAGCTGGGTGTCTTTGGCTTGGGAAAAAAGGAGACTGAGGGGTGGCCTCATTAATGTTTATAAATATGTGAAGGATGGGTGTCAGGAGGATGGAGCCAGGCTCTGCTCAGTGTCATCTAGTGATAGGACGGGGGGCAATGGGTGTCAGCTGGAACATAGGAGGTTCCACATCAATGTGAGAAGGAACTTCTTCAAGGTGAGGGTGACAGAGCCCTGGAAGGGGCTGCCCAGGGGGTTGTGGAGTCTCCTTCTCTGGAGATGTTTAAAACATGCCTGGATGTGTTCCTGTGCGACTTGGTCTAGGTGGTCCTGTGTGTCAGGGGGATTCAACTAGATGATCTTTCGAGGTCCCTTCCAATCTCTGATGTTTTTTGATTCTGTGAAAAACGTATTCCCACAAAGGGTGGTCAGGCACTGGAATGGGTTTCCCAGGGAGGTGGTTGAGTTGCTGTCCCTGGATGTGTTTAGAGATCATTTGGATGAGGTATTGAGGGATATGGTTTAAGGGTCAACTTGTAAGGTAGAGTAGATGGTTGGACTTGGTGATCCCAGGGGTGTTTTCCAACCAGAGTGATTCTGTGATTCTGTGAATGATCCAAGATACCAGAGCATCTCTGGAAGTAGATGAGGATGTAATGTTGGTTTTGCCTTGGATCTTAATGCATTCCATACTCATATCCCCTTGATGCAGATGTCTCTTTCAGGTTTAAAATGCAATAATCAGATTATGACAATTGTTTCCAACTTTAATTGGTTAAATTTAATTAGTTTGTCATTATCTCTGGATCAGGACCTTGCTGCAGTGCTCTCGCTGCTGCATTTCATTTAATTATTCTTAATGCAGTCTGTTTCCCCGAAGGCTAAAAGAGCCTTCAGCCAAAGGCTCTGAATCCCTACATTTTAATTTAAATTTTAAATTATTATTATTTTAACTGAAGAATTGTTGTATTTGAAACATCTGCAGGAGCCACGTGTGGTACTGAGCACCTCGGCAGAGCACGTAGGTGCTCAGTTAAGTCTCATTTCCACATTTATGTGGTATAAAAGTTAGTTTTCTGACAGTATTTGCTAGAAGCATCGCCTTTATCCGTTTTCTTGCCATTCTGCAGCACAACTGGAACTCTGCCTTCACCAGTAAGTTCCTGTGATTACCCCCATTGCTTTGGCTCCATTTCCCATCCACAAGAAGTTAGTTTTCATGCCTTGCTCTTTTCTCAAGCTGCATCGGGGAGGGTTAGGCTGGACACTGGAAGAGCAATCAGGGATTGGAAGAAGTTGCCCAAGGAGGGGGTGGAGCCGCCATCCTTGATGTGTTTAAAGATCATTTAGATGTGGTGCTTAGAGATCTGGTCTAGTGGTGAACTTGGTAGAGTAGGGTTATTGGTT
>JAOXOE010073309.1:0-29054 GCA_028565055.1 Phoeniculus purpureus
GACAGAGCACTGGAAGGGGCTGCCCAGGGGGGTTGTGGAGTCTCCTTCTCTGAAGACATTTAAAACCCGCCTGGATACGTTCCTGTGCAACTGGATCTAGGGGATCCTGCTGTGGCAGGGGGATTGGACTAGATGATCTTTCGAGGTCCCTTCCAATCCCTACTGCTCTGTGATTCAGTGAGTACATTTGCTTGGCTGTAGGATTTGTTAGGTAGGAGCGCTATGATTTTTCAGGGACCAAATGCAGTCAGATGAACCCTGATGATGTTCCTGCCGGCCAGCAAATTTTCAGGCAGTTTTGCCTTTATCTCTTTTTCAAAAGAGCCTTTGTTGACGTTGGCCCCTACTTTCACGCAGGCAGTGGCCCAGCAATCAAGAGTTCTGGACATCAAGTAAAAAGCCCCATTTAACGTTTCTGAGAAAATACTTTTAACAAGAAGCGGAGGGGGAAACACTGAAGTCGGCTGCTTCTGTGCCTGGCTTGTTGTGCGATGAAATATGACTTCAAAGAAAACCTTTCTGTTCCCATTTCAAGGTCTTTTTGTAAGGGAAGGGAGATAGGAAACTGGCACTGGAATGCCAGGAGATTTATTGGAAGTCTTGAAGGGCTCAGCAGACGGAGAAGGTAATTTTTGTATCCTGCTGCACTCAAGACTGATTTGGTTTTGTGTCAGTTCTTGGACTGCAATGACAATATGAGCTGTGAGCTCATAAACTGCTCCTCCGAGTGCCTGACCTTGCAGCGGCGGGGAGTCTCGAAGGAGTGAGAAGATTAAGAGGTCTTTCACAGCTGATCAGATGCATTTCACAGAATCACAGGACATTAGAGGCTGGAAGGGACCTCGAGAGATCATCCAGTCCAATCCCCCTGCCACAGCAGGACCGCAGAACTTTAAGGATTGGAAGGGACCTCGTAAGGTCATCTAGTCCAGTGCTCCTGCTGCAGCAGGATCACTTAGAAATTGTAGGAAAAGTGCCTAATCAGTTGATTCGATTTGGGAATATTCACTGAAGATCACCAGAAGCCCCATGATCTGTCACTTTAAAATCTACTAGACACCTCTCTGGGGGCTGCACCTCAAAAAACAGCTGATTAGGGCAAAAAATGAAGAGAAAATGAGCTAACAGCACTGCAGGGTTGTTTGTTGCTCAGTTACACCTCAAGTATCTGCAATTCAAGTGTTGACATGTGGATAAGCTACGAAGTCCCCTCAGATTCTAAATCTTGTGTCTGCAGAAAGGTTCATTAGAATGAATTGCACTCTCTGGACGTTGAGTTATTGCTGCACACGAGATATGAAGCATGGGGTGGCTGCCTTGAGAAATTGTTTCAGTTACCTGAGATCAGTGTAAATTTTACGCTCTAGTTGCAGCAAGGTTCAGTTTTTCTACCATCGATCTTCTCTGTGCTGAATGCTGAGCAATTGAAATAACATCTCACTCGTCAAAGTAACAGGGTCTGAGTGTAGGGGCGACTGCAGCCACCACGTAGCAGAGTCGCCACATAGTGAGTGTAGAGTACAGGGCAGGGACCCTGAGCTGTGCCAGGATAACTGGTGACATGTTCACAGAATCACAGAACATTAGGGGTCGGAAGGGACCTCGAAAGATCATCTAGTCCAATCCCCCTGCCACAGCAGGATCCCCTAGATCCAGTTGCACAGGAACATGTCCAGGTGGGTTTTAAACATCTCCAGAGAAGGAAACTCCACAATGTGCCTGGGCAGCCTGTTCCAGTCCTCTGTCATCCTCACTGTGAAGAAGTTCCTTCTCATATTGGTGTGGAACCTCCTATGTTCCAGCTCACACTCATTGGCCCTTGTCCTATTGCAACTAAAGAAATGCAACTAAAGTAGAAGTAGCTGTATTGCTTGGACTACTACTAACTGCTTGGTTATATGTAAATCCTTCTTCAGTGTACAAACGAGAGTACAACTGTTTTTCAGGTACAGCAATATTAAGCATGATATTATAGTCAGGCTTCAGGCAACTCTTATGCTGTACACAACTAGCTTAAAAATCTCCTCAAGAACCCTTTCTTCTGCAGTCTGTGCCAGGAACAATAAGAATTAAATATGCTGAAACTGGATCAGCAGTGGTGTGGGCGTGAGGCAAGAGGTTTAAAACAAATCCAGCACAAGTAGTTTACATATAAATGAACAATTTGTTCTTGAAAATGTTCTTTCCATCTTGTTTAACTATTAAGCAGAGTCGCAGGCAAATGTTGGTATAAATTTTGATGATTATCACAAAAGCTTTGGCAGTGAAAACCTGTGAGAATGCACTGTAGGAGCGTGTCGCTCATTCCAAATTTCTGGTCAACATTTGCAAGCAACTGAAAAAATATGACAAAAAATAAAGGGTGTTCACACTTTGACACTCAGTATAGCCCAGGACAGCAGAATTTTTAGGAACTTATACCACATACTTTTACTCATATTAGTGGTATTAAGTATTATGTGGTAGAACTTGTAGACTTAGACTTTTAGTAATCTCCTACGTCTCCTAGTATTACTAGTAATGAGTATTATGTGGTAGAACTTGTAGACTCAGACTTTCAGTAATCTCCTGCATCTCCTATGTGTACATGTGGGGTTGATCTGTTCTCCCCAGTGGCCACTGATAGGAAATGGCCTTAGACTGCTCCAAGGGAGGTTCATGTTGGATTTCAGGAGGAATTTCTTTGCTGAATGGGTTGTCAGGCACAGAAACAGCCTACCCAGCGAGGGAGTTGAGTCACCATCCCTGGAAGTGTGTAAGAAAAGGGTAGCTGTTGCGTTGGGAACCATAGTTTAGTGGTGATGGATGATCTTGAAGGTGTCCAGCCAAAACTATTCTACGACTCTATGTAAACAAAGTCTAATTTTCTGATGAGTGTGTGGCTTGTCAGTGCTCTCAGAGCCCTCAAAGAGGAAATGATTTTTTTCTGAGGCTGTAATTTCACCACTACTCTTACTGAATTCTTCACTACCATGTACTAATCTGATTTTGTTCTAACGTGGATATGCCAGCGTATTACTGCTGAACTGGCTGGTACACACAACATAGCATTCATACCAGCTTTTTGCTCTTAAGTTTTACACCGGCCATAAGAGTGAAGGTGATATCTGATGCAGCAAAAAGTCCGTGGAACAAACATAAGAGTGATTTTTATACCAGCTGAGCGCTCTGCATCACATGGCTGTAGCATTTCCAGTCCTGTAGCAAGAACTCTGAAGCAAGAATTACTGTACTGGCAAGCCATGGCCTGAGGGTGTGAAGCAGCTTGATTAGAAGATTCATACTGTCACATAATAGCATCTGCTGAATGTGATGAAAGGTTAGTGTTTTGCACAATCATTTGCAAAACTTCAGCTGAAATCCAGTAGGTTAAGGTTTTCTTTTCTTTTCATTTTTCCCTTGTGAAAAGTACTTTGTATGGATATTTTGTCTTCAAATTTCAATAGGTTGCTTGCAATCAAAACCACAACTTCTGTGCAACATGTGGTAGATCCATTTCTAAGACAGTAACAGCACAGTAGCTGATACTAAATTTGTTCCTAGTATGTCCAAAATAAGAATATTAAATCTTTTTCTTCAATAAATACATTAAGTGAAACAAAAATGATAAATAAGGACAAATCTCTGCGTATTTCATATAAGAAAATGACTCTAGGTGCTGTAGTCAGGTATTTTTACCCCTTCACAGATGGCATATTTCTTCTTCAAGATAGGATTGCATCTCAGAAAAGAATGTTCAAGTAGGGAAAATAATTTGATGGTACAGTCATGGAAGGTTCAGGTTAGACATCAGGAAAAATCTCTTCCCTGACAGAGAACCTCAATATTGCTGAAAGGAAAATCAAATATTTCTGTAGCTACGGTGATAAACTATGCAAGCTATTAATAGGAAAATACTTAGAGCGGGGTGACCAAGCTTTAAACTCAGTGTGGCCCCCTAAACACCTCTCAGAGTATTTCAGATATTGAAAATACCACCTCTTATTCAGTGTCATGTGTGCCGTGTTATAGCACAAGGATATTCAGTGTACTGTGGATCAGATCAAATGCAGCTCCTACCATAGCCCACAGAAAAAACTCCCACTTACATTACCGAGAGTAGAAGCAGGCAGTCCTAAATTAGTAATAGCTCATGTGTCATTAGATTTATCTTCTGCAGCCTAGGACAACTTCTATGTGGCATGATTCATTGCAGGTTCCACCATAAATTATGGATCTAGGAGAAACTGGTAGATATACATCGCAAGTTGCAACAACTGAAATTTGGGTTCTGTGTTTTGTTCTTTCTTTTAACTATGGACATCAGGTTGGCAATAAAAATACTGTTTAATTTCCTATCTCCCTATACATGTATTATCAACATCCTGTATGTCCTCCTCCGTTCACAGAGTCACAGAACATTAGGGATTGGAAGGGACCTCGAAAGATCACCCAGTCCAATTCCCCTGACACAGCAGGATCACCTAGACCAAGTTGCACAGGAACACATCCAGGTGGGCTTTAAACATCTCCATAGAAGACCCCACAACCCCCCTGGGAGCCCCTTCCAGTGCTCTGTCACCCTCACTGGGAAGAAGTTCCTTCTCATATTGATGTGGAATCTTCTATGTTCCCGCTGACACCCATTGCCCCTTGTCTTATCATGAGATGACACTGAGCAGAGCCTGGCTCCATCCTCTTGACACATGCCATTTCCATATTTATAAACATGAATGGGGTCACCCCTCAGCTTCCTTTTTTTCCAAGCTCAAGAGACCCAGCTACCTCAGCCTTTCCTCATCAGGGAGATGTTCCACTCCCTTCGTCATCTTTGTGGCTCTGCGCTGGATTCTCTCAAGCAGTTCTGTGTCTGTGACTCTCACCTCTGCACTGTAATAACCTAAAAACCAGACATTAGATTTTCCTTTCCTCAATCTCTGCCTGTGCTCAGTTGTTGAGTTCTGTTACCCAGGTGTTGAATTCAGCTTGGCCAAGTTCAGCACAGAGTAAAGTGATTTCCATGGCACTTGCTATATGACTCACTGCGACAATAACGAGGCGTGGGTTGGCGTGCTTTGCAGAGAGCTGACTGTGCATCAAAAGCTGTTGTTCTCGTTAAGCAAAATTCCCAATGAAATTCAAAGCACAATTAACGACCACAGAATTTTGCCGTAAGCAGTAACCACTCAAATGAATGAGACAGTGTCGATTATGCAAATAAACAGCCACCCTGAACAGCTTGGCAATGTGTTTCTAGTATTACAAACAATATGTTATTATTTATTATATGATTTTATATTATTATTATGTTATTTAAAACCATGTTATTATAGGAAATATGGTATGATACTGAGCAGTACTGAAGCCTTTCTATTATCAATGCAATGCAAACACAAATTACAGGACTACAGTGTCTTTGGACACAAGATACACTATGTAAGAGTTCTCAGGTCTGACCGAATCTTGTGCAAATCCAGCTTATTCATTATTACCTAACAATAGTTACGGTCTTTACAATTTTTGTCTTTAGTAGTTGAAGGACTGCCTGAAACTGAAAATCACAGAATCACAGAATCACAGAACATTAGGGATCGGAAGGGACCTCAAAAGATCACCTAGTCCAATCCCCCTGCCACAGCACAAACACCTGGATCAGATCACAGAGGAATATGTCTGGGCAGGTTTTAAACATCTTCAGAGAAGGAGACTCCACACCCACCCTTCCAGTGGTCTGTCAGCCTCACTGGGAAGAAGTTCCCTCTCATATTGATGGTGAACCTCCTATGTTTCAACTTACTCCCATTGCCCCTTGTCCTATCATTAGTTGACACTGCGCAGAGCCTGGTTCCATCCTCCTGACACCCACCCTTCACACATTTATCAACATTAATGAGGTCACTCCTCAATCTCCTTTTCTCCAAGCTCAAGAGACCCAGCTCCCTCAGCCTTTCCTCATCAGGGAGATGCTCCACTCCCTTCATCATCTTTGTGGCTCTGCGCTGGACTCCCTCTAGCAGCTCTGTGTCCTCCTTGAACAAAGTAGCTAACTCAGTTCTGGAGATTAAATGGCTTTGCCATTATTGGTATTGAAGGCAGATTTATTACATTAAGGAAAGAACTTTTTCTTGGACTGTCAAATTAGACCAAGTAACACATTTCAGAGGATTGTACTTTCCCAGCAAAGTCTTCAAAAAATCTAAAAAGAATAAATCTAAACTTAAAAGAATCTAAATCTAAAAAATGTTGTGTGAACCCTTCAATTATTAGCTGTAAATTAATGCAGTGTGCACAACCGGAGATTGCAGTGGCTTGAAAGACATTCCATGGAAGGAACCATAAAGCAGGAGAACACATAAGTTTCACATTTGAATAAAAAGTAGAACTAAAAGTAATTTATAAAAAAGCATTATAAAAGCCACTTACTAGTCTTAGCCTGTCACCTTTTCTCTTCCCTGGTTTGCATATCTACCTGTTTGCTTCTTTTAAATGTAATTTTTGTTGTCTTTAGGTAAAAAAAGACAAACCATGAAGGGGAAATTGTTTACTCTCATATAGACCTAAACATTTAAATTGCCTAAGTTCGAGCTGTCGCTACACTCACAAAATAAGCAGAAAAAGACTCTTTAGTAAACTGCATTGCTGCAGATGCAGAGTGCTTGCAGTTCAGTTCCAAGCTGGAGACCACACAAGAAACAGGACAACAAGTTTCCAGTGTGAAACTATGAAAGTCAACTGGTGAGTGATACTCATCAGAAGAGGGGATTTATAAAAACTGATCGCTTCCCTTTAAATTCTAGGCCAGCACATCTGGCCATGACTGTATAGGGTGATCTCTGTGCTGTTGGAATCTAGCAGGACAATCACAGAGTCACAGAACATTAGGGATTGGAAGGGACCTCGAAAGATCATCTAGTCCAATCCCCCTGCCACAGCAGGATCACCTAGACCAAGTCTCACAGGAACATATCCAGGCACATCAAGCAAAAACATTACAGTTTATTAATCTGCTATTCTCTGTGAATTTGCAGCTTAACGATCAAGGCTTCTTTTCCACTGGTCCTTTTTGGTTTTGACTGGTTTTTCTGGAAAGCCAATGAGATAGTGATTTTTCCTTTCTCAGAAAACAACCACTGTGTTAATTGTTTTAGGGAAAGTTTCCAAAACAGTTAACGACAGGTACAAGCGATAACCCAAACAATGATGTTTAACATTAATTCCGTAAGGTGATGTGAATAAGGAAGTAGTGTATGGAACATGTCTTGAAAGTTCTAACTTTTTTATCTTCCAAACTAAGCACCATTTTGGAAAAGCAACTCAGGGGATTGGACTGGATGATCTTTTGAGGTCCCTTCCAATCCCTAATGTTCTGTGATTCTGTGAGATGTCATGTTCCACATTATAATAATCGAGTTCTAAACCTTCTCAAATATAACAAAGACTGATCCATGGCTGCTTTTACCATAACAAGCACATCATCTTCAGCCCTTAGCAAACATTACAACTGACAATTCTCTGCATGACCAGTCATCCTATCACTGTGAGAAAACAAAATGAAAGAAAACCCAAACATTATTAGCGTTGTGTGTATTTTTACAAAGCTGAATTTATAGCCAATAATTGCACAGTACAAGATTGTTTACAAGTTCAGCTGTTGCACTGCACTTGTGTTTCGTTGGATTAAGCTAAATGACCAGTTTAAATTATGTAATCCAGTCTCTCAGTTTATTTAGGGAGGACTGGAAAAAAAATTGAGGACTTTTCAAAGAATCACAGAATCACAGAACATGAGGGATTGGAGGGGACCTCGAGAGGTCATCCAGTACAATCCCCCTGCCACAGCAGGATCACCTAGATCCTGTCGCACAGGAACATATCCAGGAAGGTTTTAAATGTCCCCAGAGAAGGAGGCTCCACAACCTCCCTGGGCAGCCTATTCCAGTGCTCCATCACCCTCACTGGGAAGAAGTTCCTTCTCATATTGATGTGGAACCTCCTGTGTTCCAGCTCACACACATTGCCCCTTTCTCCATTGTTGTACCTTTTAAATACAGACGTCTTTATAAACAATGATGCAAACACTTCACCAGGTTTACACCTACCTGTGTGGTAGGGCGGGGTTCTCTACAAACGGAAGGGACTAAAAGCATTTCCTACTTGTCCAGTCATTTCCTGAATCTTCTAGATAAGTGCCACTCTCAGTTTCTCTCCAGATAATGTTGCTGGAGTCCTGAGACAACCACTCTAACATCTACGGGTGGTAGATATGAGTCTCAGAGCATTTTTAGCATTTGTTGACCAACCACTTTTTCACTGTTTTTGGAAGAATAGAATCCACATCACAGATAAAGTTTCCAAAGTCTGTGAATAAATCTCCTTCAGTAACACAAGGTTGAAATGGAGAATGACAAGATAGATCTTCACTTCTGCAAGAATTTATTCTGGAAAAGGCTTATCCAGAGAGTGAAGGACTGAAACCTTAGAGAAAGTATCTTATAACTAAGATCCCTTCTTCTTCAGCAAACATCAGCACAGGAAAAGTTTCAATGCCCAGCCCCAGAAGAGAGGGGACAACTTTGCTCCAACACGTACTACAGTCAAGTCCAAAGAGTCTGTCCAAAAAAGCCACAGCGGAAAGCACCTGATGGTAGGCATCCCAACATCCAAGATCCACATGGAAGCATACAAGCACACATTAGCATCATCACAAACAGAGCAGCATGTCGTGTCGTACAGCAGGTAGATTTAGTGCTGTCTCACAGTTTATGCTTCAGACTTGACGTACAGTAAGATCAAACCTCTGGCTGACGCAGAAGATCTGTTTGCTTTTGTAACAGGGCTTATCTATTTGCTTAAAGAATTCGTTTACACGGTCTCTAGACAGGGGGGTTAATATTTAGTCGTGTGTCACCCTGCGTCTTCATCTAAAGCTGCTGGTGTCTACCTGCTTCATTTTGCATAAACCAGCATCATACACCGAAAGAGAAGAGGGCCATCATGCCTCTTAGAAATCAAGTAGTCAAGAGGTGATATGTGCTGGTGCAGACATGCACATACGTGTGTTCACACATGCACACACACACACATGTACAGACACGCACAACATGCAAATAATAGGAAAAACATCTTGGCATTTGCACGTCGCAATTTACCATGGAGGAATCTGCTTAATATTCCGCTTGATCTGCCAAGTTTATAGCCTGGCAAATCTGAATACAAATGTCGATGCAAATGAGGATTCATTATTCTTACATCGTCTTTGTGTTGAAGCTTAATGTAACTTGGTTCCTGTGGTTGCTCACAGAATGTAGATTGTAAGACAGGAGGGGGAAAGGAAATAAAAGCAACCCACCAAAAAACCCCGGAGAAGCAAATAAGGAAACTACCAGAAATTGAAAGACATTGGGGAAGAAAAAAAGGCTAAGATTTCAGACGAGCAAAACATCAGACTAATACATTAACGTTCTCCCCCTATTTTCTCATAGAAGGTACATTTGCTTACCATTATCAGCAGAGAAGGAGTTAACTAACCAGGACCAGTCTCCACAGAGTCAAAACATAACAATCTTCCTTTTACTGATTATACAATATTGTGCCCATTGTAAAGTCAGCGCCCCATTTATCTGGAAATTTAAACATTCCTTTGTAATTATAGAGCTCATCGGCTCGTAGAACCTGTACATTTAGATCTGTAAGAAGATTATAAACGAATTTAAAACCACCCCACCAGTTCTGCTCCTTTCATTATAAATTACTACTGAATAATTCAGAAACATGTTAAGAAAACTACAGCATGATTAATAAACTACACACTGAAAATCATCATAGTTGAAATCACACATTTATTGTCCTGTTTATAGCCTATCACAAGCAAAGGTTGAAAAGCACCAAATTAAAAGAAAACACGGGATGCTGCAAAATTATAATTAGATCCTCAGTGTCACAGCACATTGTTCTGATGACTCCTGGTACGGCTACCTTATGTTTGCGTATAAATACCTTCTCAGTAAATAAAAATGTACTGTAGGTTTGACTTTTAGAGAAGCTGTAAAGCTTAGCATATGTGATGATCCCAAAGTCAATGCTGCAAGGCTTGCTTCTTCATCCATAAATAAAACACATTTGCATCCATTCAGTCAAATTAGCTCCATATTAAAAAAAAAAGAAAAGGTTGTTATAATTAGCTCCTCTTTCAGGTTCACAGTTAAAACTGAAGCACGCCTGCTGTCTTGATTAAATCCACCATCGTCTTCCAACAGCTAGTTCTAATTCTTCCAAGGAAATAGTCGGTTGAGGTGCTATTTTATTCTGCATTGCTGTTACTTGTCTAATTTACACCAAGTCCCTGCAGTGCTTTCCTTAAGCCATCCTCTTTGTCTTGCCTTTGAAATTTACCAAATCGTACAAGAAATCAATACTTAATTGATTATTCACTTTTCTGCAGCTTCAAACAGCAAGCACGCATAAGATCCTGGAGTAGTCACCCGATTTCCAATGCAGGAGGTTGCTTGGTGGCAGGGATCTGCAAGTATCCAGAGCAGACATTCCACGGAGCTGTGCAGTAGCGTGTAGTACCAGCATCCAATGAAGAAAATGAAGATACTCTAACGAAGCAGGAAAAGTTCCCATGTGAGACAGATCAATGCTTTAAATAAAAAGCGGAGGCTCTGGCTTCCAGATAGAAGAGCACCATTCTCCTCACAGCGATCTCTCTGCTTTTTTGCTTACCCTGGCACTGAAGTGGAATATCCAAAGTGCCACCGGACTCGCAGAACTCCACGCCGGAATGGGGCTGAGGCTCATGCCGTACCTCTGGCATAGAATAAGGATGGCAAGCACGTAACATTACAAAATGTAGGACAAATTCAGGCGAGAGAGAGAGAGAGAGACTGAGAGAGAGAGAGAGAGAGAGGGAGAGCAAGAGGCAGATGGCGGATCTGGCCAGGAGCCAAAGCCAGTGAAATGAATTACTCTGCTGAATAACTGTACACCATTGATCCTGCCACTTGTTGCTGCATGGCAAAAGGGGTCCCTGGCGTTGGCTGGAGTCGTCTCGTGCATCACGCGTGTTGCAGGCAACTTTTCACGCGTTAGCTCACCTCACGGCAACGGACACGCGGTGGCAGGGGATGACGTGTGTGCATGTGTGTGTGTGTGTGTGTGTGTGCAAGGGGGAAAGGTGCGTGGTGTGTGCGAGGAAGGAACAGGGAGAGAGCCCGGCGGAGCGTGCGTGGGGGTTGTGTGGGTATGTGCCTGTGTGCGAGGTGTGTGTGTGTGTCTGCGCGCGCGTGCGGAGGGGAAAACAATCACCGCAATCCAGCCATTTTGTTTAATGAAGAATGGAAGGCTGGCATTCAGAGACGTGGTTATGTGCTGCATATTAATGTGTGCTCTGTAGACATCCTCCCCCTTTTTAAATGAGTGGCACAGGAGCGAAACCCTTGATAGAGCAGCCACTGTGGGAGCAGGAGTCGAAAGGTACCATCACGACACCTACGGATGTGGCACCCGTCGCTCCGCAGCAAAACAAGTTGCTGGCTGATGGGAAGGAAAAGCTGGTCCTCACGGTTTGGGGCACGTAATGTTTGGGTGTTTTCAAAAGGAGAGCCAGAGTGGAAGCAGATTGTTCAATAAATGTTCTGTACCCAGGATGAAGAGAGACATTATGGGATGCCCAGGGGCTTTGGAAATCAAATACAATGTTTGAGTAGCACAATTTGAGGTACATTATAAAAAAGCAATTTGAATTGCCAATGAGGCGACACATATCTGCATGCTAATTAGACCTGTGTCAAGCTTAGTCTGCTGGGTTGTGTTGATGGCTAGGAATGCACTTGTAACTGCTGAGAGATTGTTTCTGCATAAATTATCAGCTTTGTCCTGCTGATCGTCTTCCCCAAACAAACATGCAGCGTAAGATCAAAAGGCAATTCTGAAATTAAAATTATTGATTGATAAAGCCTAGATTCCAGAATCTAATTAGAGGAGGCACAAACAAAAGCTGATATTATTACAGATTGTGCCTGAGCTAACAGCCAGCCTGTGCAAGGCTTGTAATTTATCTTTGTTTATGCAGTCAGGATATTAAAAATGTAATTAAAATGGTAAAATGATCTGATCAGAAATAGCCACCTAGTGGCAAGTATATTATTTTTTAATGGATTATAAAAGCACTGATCTGTGCAAATAAAAGGGGGTTTTTTCATGACGAACGCAGCAGCTCATTGAAACTTGCTGAGCAATTTGTCTTTTGCTAATAAGTTGTTTTGTGTTTTGTTCCAAAGATAAGCAACGTCGTTTATAATCCTCATTTGCACACTAATAAACAATCCGTTATTACAGGTGGTGTTGAGAACATCTCTCATAAATTACGGCACGCGGAAATGGAAGGAACACATAAACCCTTTCCTAGACGTGCACTGCGTGTGTTTGTAAAATCAGAATATTCGTCGAACCGCTGCGGGAGAAGTCGCTTGTTCATTCACTCCGTCGCCCTGTTTAAGCCACGAAACAGTAGAAACACTATCAGTGTGAGCTTCAGGTTCTCGCCTATCCCGGTTACTGGAAAACGTCATACAAAACACAGAGGGCCCAATTTACTAAGTCCGTGCAGATTCGATTGCTAAATTTCACGGTAATAAAGAGCTCTTTGTGATTTATAAGTTGTCTTAGCCCTCGTTTAGCACCTTTCAAGAGTTGCCAAGTGGATTAAGTATTTAAAGAACAGGCTGTTTAATTGCGAGCGATATAGACATGAATTTCAAGAGTTCTCTGCAGTTATGAACAGCGAACAATGAAAGCGCTGAAGGAAACTTTGTCGTGTGTTAATGAAGTTTGAGTACGAAACAGCAAACTGTAAACAGCTTCTCAGGAAAATATATAGTCAGAAGCGTGTTCGTGAACGGGGTTTAACTCATGAATTTCTTTTCATTTCACCTTTCTACATGAAGCCGCTATGCAAATGCTCCGTTTCTTCTTAAGAAATTCACAATTTAGGATCCTGTCAGCAGCTCTGGGGTGTTTTGTTAGGTGCACTTAAAATGCCAGATTAAATATTAATATGTGGTTGGAGTTGTGCTGTTTTGCAAGCCCTGAAACTCTATTAGTAAATCATGATCTGGTGACTGATGCAAGAAATTTCAAGGCACCAAGAGTGCAGATTGCCCATCAATCTGATGGATCACTAATTTTTAGTAAATCAGGCCCTTGGACTTTAAGCTGTAGGCAGATGGATGCTTCATTGTGACGGGAAAAGCAGTCCAACTAACGGAGCAATTTTCTGCACTGAATGTATACTGTGAGAGGCAGAGGTGTTCTGCATAATCACGAAGCTATTTGAATACAAGTGTTCATTTAACAGGCTGCACATGAGTGATGCTCTTGAAAAAACCCACATTTTAAGCTAAAAGCGAAAGCTGCCTTTTTCCTCCCACCCCTTAGAATAGTACTAGGTTTTCAAAATGGATCCTCACTGTGGTAGAGTTCTAGGAGAATACTAAAGGAGAATGTTCAGGGAGAAGTAGTGCCAATCTTCCCAGACTGCCTAATGAGCTGCATCACTTCAGTAGGCTTCATGGGGTGGATCAGAAGTGGGATGGTTAGTAGATCGAGAGAGGTTCTCCTCTCTTCCCCATCTACTACGAGACTGAGGGATGACCCTATGAATGTTAATAAATATGTGAAGGGTGGGTGTCAGGAGGAAGGAGCCAGGCTCTGCTCAGTGGCATCTAGTGATAGGACAAGGGGCAATGGGTGTAAGCTGGAACATAGGAGGTTCCGCATCAATATGAGAAGGAACTTCTTCACGGTGAGGGTGACAGAGCACTGGAAGGGGTTGCCCAGGGGGTTGTGGAGTTTCCTTCTCTGGAGATGTTTAAAACTTGCCTGGATATGTTTCTGTGTGACTTGGTCTAGGTGGTCCTGTTGTGATGGGAGAATTAGACTAGATGATCTTTTTAGCTCTCTTTCAGTCCCTAATGTTCTGCGATTCTGTAATTCTGTGATCATACACTGACTGTAGGTCATGAATGTAAACTTTTAGGTGGAGTGAGGAAATATCAGGAAGGATCAGATAAAGGATAATGAAACCCAAAAGAGAGGGGTGTCATACAATCTGGGCAAAAAAAACCCTGAAAATACTTTTAGACAGTAAACTACTGATCTCATGAGTGTTCCCTCCTGACATAAGGTACACTTTGGTGTGTGGCTGCATTCCAGCCTCCCCTATCCTTTGAGAAGAAAACCAACCAACTTCCAAAGCCAACCAAACCCCCAAAAGAAACCATACCCCCAAAACAACCATGCCCTTCTTATTGGTTTGAGTCTTGGATTCTACTTCCTTATAGTACAGATTCCCAAATTATAGTTTCATGCGTACTGGTACCAGCGTGGCATAGATAGTCTCCCATTTAGTTTCTGTTCTTTTTATTCCCATGTCTTTTCTCTCACTTTCACAGAATCACAGAACCACCCTGGTCAGAAAAGACCCCTGGCATCATCAAGTCCAACCATCTACCCTACCTTACAAGTTCACCCCTAAACCACATCCCTCAACACCTCATCCAACGATCTTTAAACACATCCAGGGATGGTGACTCAACCACCTCTGTGGGAAGCCCATTCCAGTGCCTGACCACCATTTCTGTGAAAGATTTTTTTCCCCAATATCAAGTCTGCTTACAATCTTATGGAAATCACCCTTAGAAAAGACCACTCCACACCTCCTCTTCCAGAACTGCTGAGCCAACATGGGGAAGTATATGCCTGAAAGACTGAGAAGTCCTGCTGTATCTTTCTCAGGTCACCCCTATACACACTGCTCACCCTAATCTTAATCTAAACTAAATAAAAACACTAATAAAGTTCTACTCTTTAACAGAACATTACTTCTTCACATTCAGGGTGACGGAGCTTTGGAAGTGGCTGCCCAGGGGGGTTGTGGAGTATCCTTCTCTGAAGATGATTAAAACCTGTATATATTCCTGTGTGACTTGGTCTAGGTGATCCTGCTGTGGCTGGGGGATTGGACTAGATGATCTTGCGAGGTCCCTTCCAATCCCTAATGATTCTATGATTACAAATATAAGTCTTTACCATCAATATATTGGAAGTGAAACACGTGGGATGTTTTGGTTTTATAAAATAATTACAGTGTGCAGCAATTCAAGGTTTTCCCAAGCTGATGGGCAGCCCAAGGAAGGGCTGTGTTAGTTTTATACCAGGTGGGGTTTTTTATTTTCAAATGCCAAATAATTCCTTTTATTTAAAGAAAGTGATCCAAATCATCAGGATTTCTGGTATTGCTTCTAGAGGAGTGGGTGAAGAGACACAGGGATGGAATTTTGGTTGGCTAAGCAGGGTTGGGCCTGGTTTGTACTTGGACAGGAGACAGTCTGAGTGCCCCAGGTGCTGTAGGCTGACCTTGCTCCAGCAGGGTGGGGTTGGACTTAGATGATTTTTTGAGGTCCCTTCCAACCTATAACATTCTTGATCCTGCAACATGGCAAAACGCTATTCAGCAACGCCAACAACTCCACAATATTCCAGCGAGCTTTCAATGTGAGCGAGCACAAGTCTGCTGGGAGCAGCCTCTCCAGCTGAGGCATATGGAGGGTGTTTTAATTTCCACTAAGCCTTGATCAATGGGAATTTATTACTGCTTAGACAAATAGAAAGCCAAACTGTTTGAGCAAAACTGAGCCAGCTTGCATGCACAGCCCACATCAGAAGGCTACGCCAGTATTAAAAGTAAAATGGCAATAACAGTATGTGGGTGTCTTTTTAGCTTTCCTTCCCCACAAAGCTGAAGCTTTGCTACTACATCCTGCGACAATACAAACTCTGACAGAAGAGAGCTCACATGCATTTAGCGGCGTTCCAGAGCAATGTGTGTATCACTGTCTCTGAGCTGCAGCTCCTATTGTACCCCGCGTCGCACTCATGTGTTTACCAAATGTCGGAAATCTCCTTTACAGGCTATTAATGCTATTGTGGTCAGTCCAACATGCACATAAACACACCCACTGCTCTCACCACACACACTTTCCCGGTGTCTGTCAATATGCTGTGAGGTCTGCGTTTCATTACCATATCATATGGAGTATTGATTCCTCTTCCAAGCTAAATAATGTTGTTTTTTAAAAGATCATTTGCCCTTTAAGTAGGGTTCGCTAAGCAAAACCGCAGACAAAGACGTATTAGAGCGCCCGGTATCACATATACTTTGGCAAACGCCAAAACCAGTAACTTAGGCAGAAATTTCGATGCTCGATTCAAGCTTTGCAAACAGGAAAATTGTGCACGAGATCCAGTTACAGACATTCCACGGCAAAAAGGGAAACATTCCTAGCAGACCTTTCAACGTAATAAGATTCAGGCCTGAGCAGTAAAGAAAATGATTACCCGTTTTATTAAGCTTCGACTAGTTTCCATACCGGATCTAAAAAGTCACCTTGCACCTATATAAAGAGGATTATTTATGTATTTATCTGTACATGTGTCCTCATCAGCCGCTGTATACAATCATTTCGTGGCATTCAGATTCCACACAAAAACATCAAGTCCTAAGAACAAATATTATTACTATAATGGGTTTTCATTTCTAGAGGTCATCAGGGGAAGGGATTAATTTTGCTCGCTTTATTGTACACACAGAGCAGCAGACAGGGTCATATTACAATGCCTCTATCTGGAAAATCACATTCAGCTGTAATGAGAAAGGCACTTCTTAAAACAATTTTATGATTTTGGGTGTATTAGCTCTATTTTATTTCATTTCTATATTGCTTTCCTCTGTGCACATTTATTCCAGATATAATTAATTGATTGCTCGTGATCTTTGCAATGATGACTTCAGATGAGTCTCCTTCTCTGGAGATGTTTAAAACCTGCCTGGATGTGTTCCTGTGCGCCTTGGTCTAGGTGATCCTGCTGAACTTGTAGTCTGCAGTCTTGTCTCTACTTTTTTGAGAAAATACACAGTTTGTTTTGTAGCAACTTATGTTTGAGACTGTAAAGACTTTGTGTATTTCTGTGTGGGAATGAAAAGATGACGAATGTTTTCTACATTCTTGTAAGACAACATTGAAGACTCAAATTGTGCTTGAACTTGCATAGATTAAAGACTGACATAGACATGAATACATTAACCTATTCTAAAGAGCCTCCTGAACCCTACCTTGCTTCTCCATCTAGACGTATTTAACATAGAAAAAAGAAACAACTCTGCTGCAGAGGATGCATTTTCTTCGCTGGAGTGTTTACACAAAGCAACCTTTCTTGTTGCTGAAAACATTCCTCAAAATTCAGCCGAAGTTTCTGAATAAATCATAGTTCAAAACATGTAAGATGCTGCTTGAGTAAGAAACACAGAATCACAGAAAATTAGGGATTGGAAGGGACCTTGAAAGATCATCCAGTCCAATCCTCCTGCCACAGCAGGATTGCCTAGATCAAGTCCCACAGGAACACATCCAGGTGGGTTTTAAATGTCTCCAGAGAAGGAGACTCTACAGCCCCCCTGGGCAGCCTGTTCCAGTGCATTGTCACCCTCACCCTGAAGAAGTTCCTTCTGATATTTACAAAGAAAACAAGAAATAAAACAAAAGCACCTGCCTTCTCTGGATATGTTTAAAACCTGCCTGGATAAGTTCCTGTGCCACTTGGTCTAGGGCATCTTGCTGCGGCAAGGAGATTGGACTGGATGACCTTTCGAGGTCACTTCCAATCTCTAATATTCTGTGATTCTGTGACTGATTCTATTAAACAAGAAAGTATCCGCAGTGCAAGACAGTGAGAGCATAGAAAGGTCCAATACCCCTGAGACTTGCTGGCTTATGCTTCATTGTGGCTACTTGGGATGAGATACCAAGGACAATTGAGACAGGCCCCACGAACATGCTATTAAATTCTTTCACCTTCTAGAACATGATAGTTGCACTGTTTGAGTGTCTGTTTGAGATTTTCTCTGACTCACACTAACTCCTGAACTACACCCAGGAATTAGTCAGCACAAGGCTACAGGGCACAGGCCATAACCGTGCTGAGGAGCACACTAACCCTTCAACAATGGAAAGGATAGTAATCCAGAGCTCAGGAATGTTCCTAGGCTCTGTTTAATTTTAGGCTCTCCATTTAACCCGTAAGTCTTTCCGTTAATGAAGTAGATTTGGATGACGTCCTTAGAGGGCCAGTGACATTTGAAGGATGGGAGCAAGATACAATCAATTTAAATATGCATTTGCAAATTTGCGGAATATTATAAACATGCAAAGGAGTGCATCTGTCTTCATCAGGCTCTGAAGCTGTAAATACCAGATGTCATTTATAGATTAAATGATTTTCCAAAATCTAATTTTATATTAATACAAACCATTTGTCAATTCAACATCAAGGTCTCTGTTTTAAACATTCAAAACTCATGGAATGCAAATGTTAGGGTTATCCCAGTGATTCATTGCACAAAACGCAAATTAAGGTTTGAACTGAACGGGAAAATGAGCTTGCTGAGAGGGGTTGAAACAGGTCTGTGACTGCTCACGACATTTTCACCTCTGCTTGCTTTTTAAGATCCCCCATTTTGGGGAAAATCCTGTCAAAACCCCACAGCTCCAATAGCCTAATCTACACATGTGAAAATTTGACAAGAGCTCAGCGTGTGCAAGAGGGCTTTGACGTGTGAATTCACTGAATCATAGAATCATTAGGGATTGGAAGGGACCTCCAAAGATCATCTAGTCCACTCCCCTCACCACAGCAGGGTCACCTAGACCAAGTTGCACAGGAGCATGTCCAGGTGGGTTTTAAACATCTCCAGAAATGAGGACACCACACCCACCCTGGGAGACTCATTCCAGTGCAGTGTCTCCCTTATTGTGAAGAAGTTCCTTCTCTAGATATCTTCATGCTTTAGTTTATAAAAACATCAGAAGATAATAAATTCTCATTGATGCCATTGTCTCTCGCGGCATCTCAAATGACTGCTACATCAAGAAGCTTACCCTACCCACCTCCAAGCACCTGTGGCACTCCCAAGGAGAAGGAAATATCCACTCAAGTAATTCTTACCACTAAATCATGACATTATTTATTCTCAGTTCTACATTCACAATGCTATTAAATACTCAATTAAGCTGCACTTGGACTTCGCCAAAGATTACTTCAGTTCTTATCACTTTTGGATGCCTGCTCAAAATGCTTGCTGCTCAGGCTTTAACTGCATCCAACACATTGTCACACAGACTTTAGGGTAAGTGAGTCTGCGATGATTTCTCTCTCCAAGGCTTTGAATATTAAATTAAAATCTAAGAGAGACAACAACATTGTTTTCTTATAACCAGGGGCTCTCTCTAAACATAAAATACATTTGCATAGTTGCAGACTCACTGAGAAGGAAGTAAGTTGACTTATTCACATAAAAGCCTCACTGATGTGTTCTCAGAGTCTGTCAAGCAAATCTGGAAGTTTGCCTAAAGGCAAATTGGGTTTTATCTATCCATAGCATTAATACAAAACAAATCTCCATAGCTTTTTATTGGTATCAGAGTCTTGGTTTTCTTATTTCTAAGCAAACTTCCATCTGACGGCAGAGCACAGATTCACGTTTCTTGCTTCATCTCTTGCTGCAGTACAACACACTCAGTGAAGTTCTTACCTTTTAAAATAATACCTGCCACTAATTAACAGCACTTCAGCACCACATTCCACAAGAGTAACTGTACCTTGTGGATCCAACCCTTAAGTCATGACTTAAGTGTATGTTCCAGTGGAGGGCCTCCTCTTCTTCTTTTCTTGCCTAAGGACTGCAGAAGCGTTTGGCATGAGTTTGGAAATGAATAGCAGCTCTCGCGTTCATTAGAAAAAGCTCTGTTTTAAAGATTCCTCCATAAATTATCTAAAGCCTTCCACAGCGTGGCCAATGAATTAGAACCATGTTGCAACATTGCATCATCTATACAGTTGTAAAATAGATTTAATGCAATCGAGAATAAATCATTGGCAAATAAATTCAATAAACGTAGTCTGAAGACTGAGTCTTGGCAGACATCACAGACCATTTCAGCCAAGCCAGATTCTTTGCCCTGTACAACAAATCTGTGTGCTCTTCTTGTTAAACAGTAATGAATCTGAGCTAAGTGACTTATCCTCAAGAGCATCATCGTATTATCTCCTCTAATCAGCATTCCAGAGTCAATCAAATCAAATGTTTCTGTGAAAATTACAAAATATAGAGCCAGTACTGCGATCCTCTCCGATGCCTGGTCACTGGCAGGACGACTGTTGAAACGCCAGACGCCAAGATATACTATTGGCACAGTTAGGAGGAAATGAAAGTCACAGATCTAAAGACTTGAGTCAAAATTCTGCCAATTAGGGCAACAGGAAGAGAAAAAGCCAAGATGTTTTTATTCTGTTACCTACTAAAACCAACCGAAATTAACAAACCAACTAACATTAACAAAATTGCTGGAAATCAGCTCAAACGTGTCTTCTGGTAGTTGACTGCAAGATCAGGCCTGACCCTGGGTAAGGTGACGTTCTTTGCATTGGCTCGTAATTGGCATGGCTAAAAACAAGTTCGTTCTTTCTCTTGCAGCAAGTGTTTCAACATTCCTGACAGGCTGCCTTGAACAAGAAAGAACATCAATTCTCTTAACAGCTACCATTTTTTTTATTCGCCATGGCTCTTCTACAGCAAATATGAAAGCGATGCCTTCATCTTTCTCTTTGGCCAAAATCACAGGGAAGTTTCTACTTGGCCAAACTGTGAAGAAAAGAAGGTAAAAGATTTTTACTCTGCACTGTAGGGAGCAGGCAGGTTTAGCTCTCTTAGAACTAAGAGCCTTCCAATTCCTATAGCTTTTCTTTTTTCTCCAAGTCGCAGTTCAAATTTGTTACTGCATATTTAGCTGTCTCACCTAGAAAATAATCACTTGAAAATGATCCTCAGTTTAGGGGGTGGTGTGTACGATAGTCTAAGTCTGAGGAGACTGAGGGGTGACCTCATTCATGTCTATAAATATGTGAAGGGCGGGTGTCAGGAGGATGGAGCCAGGCTCTGCTCAGTGTCATCAAGTGATAGGACAAGGGGCAATGGGTGTGTGCTGGAACATAGGAGGTTCCACATAAATATGAGAAGGAATTTCTGCACGGGGAGGGTGACAGAGCACTGGAAGGGGCTGCCCAGGATGGCTGTGGAGTCTCCTCCTCTGAAGACATTTAAAACCTTCTTGGATATGTTCCTGTTCATCTCGGTCTAGGTGGTCTTGCTTTGGCAGGGGCATTAGACTAGATGATCTTTTGAGTTGCCTTCCAATCCCTAATGTTCTGTGATACTTCAGATTACTATTCTGAAATAATCAAAACGCAATTGAGTTCATTTTAATGTAAAGAAACTATAAATAAATCAGGTTTTGTTATTATTTTCTAAAAGAAATTGTGTCAATATGTCTGTAAATGCCATCAAAACTTATCTGAAAGCAAAATGTTCCCGTTCAGCTGTTTGACAGGTCCTGGAAATCTATACATTACTTCTAAAGGAACCACATAAGAGTAAGAAAGATAATAAGCTTTAGAAAATAAGCCATGACCTTCACATGTGATTGAAAAATACAGTCAAAATGTGCATAGCTGTTCCATTATTAGGGTAGCAGCCAGGCAGGATACCTGCCTGCTCTAAGCTAAACACATTTACATCATTTCAGACATCTGATCTTTAAAAAGCAAACTGAAGAGAAATTTAACATACATCAGCAAATAATGCAGCAGGCAACGGCTGTATCTGCCCACAGGTCTGTCAAATTTAAAGGACCTGCAGCAGAAAGTGATGGGAACATTCTACAAGTCGGTTTATTTTGAGAAATTATTCCCATGCTTGAACAAGACCGACAACATGTCAGTGAACCTCCAACATATTTCTACGTGAGTTTGAATCAAACTAAAATAAAGCTAGGAAATCATCCTACTGGGGTGATCCTGCTCTGGCAGGGGGATTGGACTGAATGATCTTTCGAGGTCCCTTCCAGTCCCTAATGCTCTGTGATTCTGTGATTCTGTGATGACGAAGATGGAAGCTCAGAGTCTATGTTGACCTCTGATTTTCTTTAGATTTAGGTCTTGGGCAGAAATTATGGTACTCTCTGGCTTTTGGACAACAGCTTTACTGCCAATACCTACAAGTCTGAGGAAGGGCAGTCTTGGATATACAGCTGAATTTATGGCTTTGCCATGTCACTGAAACAGTGTTCCGAAGGGAACAGTTCCTATATTTTATCTCTGTAAGTCCACCCAACTGAAATAGAGACCACATCTGGAGTGCTGTGTCCAGTTCTGGGTCCCTCAGTTCCAGAAGGACACAGAACTGCTGGAGAGAGTCCAGTGCAGAGCCACAGAGATGATGAATGGAGAACACCTCCCTGATGAGGAAAGGCTGAGGGAGCTGGGGCTCTTGAGCTTGGAGAAAAGGAGACTTAGGGGTGACCTCATTAATGTTTAGAAATATGTGAAGGGTCGGTGTCAGGAGGATGGAACCAGGCTTTGCTCAGTGGCATATAATGATAGGACAAGGGGCAGTGGGTGTGAGCTGGAACATGGGAGGTTCCACATCAATATGAGAAGGAACTTCATGGTGAAGGTGACAGAGCACTGGAAAGGGCTGCCCAGGTGGGTTGTGGAGTCTCCTTCTCTGGAGACTTTTAAAACCCACCTGGATACGTCTCTGTGCGACTTGATCTGGGTGATCCTGATGTGGCAGGGGGATTGGACTGGATGATCTTTCGAGGTCCCTTCCAAACCCTAATGTTCTCTGATTCAGTGATGCTGTGAACATTTCGCCACATCAGCAAAAGAAAATATTTGGGGTTGCCTGCACACAGCAGCAAACATTACTGTTATATTTATGATGTATACTTTCAACAAGACCTAGATATGAATCTGCAGCTGAAAATGCCTTCTGAGAATGCATAAACTAGATCTTTAAGTTTATAGAGCAATGCATTCCACATAGCTGAGGCTCAGATACAGCTGTCGGACTGTGGGGTTTTTTCATACTTTGGACGACGATCACCGGTCCATTGTTCTGTCCACACAGATCTGTTAAAAATTTACCAGGTTGTGATATTCATTATTGTAGACTTTCGAAAGAAAGTCTCGCATGTTAAGGTGCAACTAGGTGCAATCCAACAATACATCACTCTGTTCAGGGGAGAACATACATTTTATTTTTTACATTAGTTTCATCTTGAAAATTACAAATTGGATCGGGAGATTTGATACGATTGGAAAACAGACTGACAGGCTACTTAGCATTTTTATTAGTTGTGTAGATTATCTATAGGCTATAGATGACCTCAGTCAACTTAACATTCTTTAGGCAGCCAGACACAAGGTAACATCAGCCAATCATAAAAACATGTACTTGATTATTAGGTCTCAAGATGTGTCAAATCAATACTCTGTATCACCTTCAGGGCGAGATAGAAGAAGGTGTCTGTTTCTTTTGCAACTCAGGAGGCTGAGCAAAAAAATGCTGAAATAAACCCCAAGCTTTACGTAAGTTCCTCTTAATACATGTACCCATATTATTGGGGTTTTTTGTGGGATCTTGATGGAATTATCACAGTTTTTACCCTTTGAGTTGCTTTGAATGCAATAGGAATATAGGTCATAAGTGGATTAAAATGGGAAGGGATCACACTGTCTATAGCATCTCTTTGTTATCGCTCTAGATGTATCCAGCATTAAGTGGACTCCTCTGCTTCCAATTGCAAGAAGGAGTCGTCTAATATAGCAAATGTGCATTAATGCATCATAGAATCATAGAATCATTAGGGATGGGAAGGGACCTCGAAAGATCATCTAGTCCAATCCCCCGTTTCTTGCAATCGTGATTAACTGGTGCCATCACTCTTTGTCATCTAAAGTTTAAAGGAAAAGTACATAATGCAGGGGCTGTGGTTGTGCTGTACTTGCAGTATTTGAGTGCAGCACCCATCAGTAGTGACTTGATCTAGGTGATCCTGCTGTGGCAGGGGGACTGAACTAGATGATCTTTCGAGGTCTCTTGCAATCCTTAATATTCTGTGATTCTGTGAAAAGTCTACCAACACCTAACTCTCACTTTTGGTTTTCATCTCTGTCAGACTTCTCCATGATACTTCACATCCATTGTTTCTGCCTTTGAACATATGTTTCACCAATACACTGTTTCAAACTACTTTGGCATGCTTGGGAGTGAACACATTACTTTGGGTGACCTATGTAACAGTTCGTACTGCCTTTATCCCATTCCCCCTTCTTCCCGATGCTGCTGATAACAAAGCCAGCTAGTCAAGAACTGAGGCTAGTTGGGCCTGACAGACGTGTTGTGAGAGAAATTCTTTTCTCTGGTGAGTTCCTAGGTAGAGTTCTTCTTCCAGCATTTTAGTTTCTGGTCAGTGACCTCAGTATATTTATTTATTTCTACTAAGGAGGCCACAGTCAGGTCTTTCCAAAGTTTTAATTCTGCAGGCTAAACAACTTCAACTCAGCCTTTCTTCATAGGTGTGTTGTTCCAGCAGCCTGGTGTTTCTGTGGCCTCCCTCTGAACAGTGCAACGTATTTTTTGAGCTGAATGCTGTACTCAAGGTGGGGTCTCATGAGTATGGAGTAGAGAGGCAGAATCACCTCCCTCAACCTGCTAGCCACTCTTCTGCTTATGCAGCCTGGGATATGATTGGTTTTTCTAGGCACATTGCTAGTTTACATCCAGCACTTCATTTACTATTATACCCAAGTCCTTCTCTGTAGGGCTGTTGTTAGTCCATTCTTCCCTCAGGCTGTAGTGATATTTGTGATTGTCACAACCCAAGTGTAAGACCTTACATTTTGCTTCGTTGAACTCGTGAGGTTCACCTGGGCCCATTTCTCAAGCCCAGGTGATGACTCTTCCCTCAATCCTAATGTAAGAATTTATCTCAACTCCTGCCTGGCATCATGTCATCCCTTGATCAGGTCCAAGATAAAATTAATTTAGCTGATGTGCTAATGGGCTGAAACAAAAGGAAAACTAGGAGGGTTCAAAAACCACTTATAAGTTGCAGCTAAAAACAAAGACTAACTTGATTTGGAGACAAAAACAAGACATATTTCATTTACACAACATAATAACCCCAATACTAAGACATACTGGGAAAGAATATCTTGTTCTTTTCCTTGCGGAAATGTGGTGTCTATTGCTTCCACGCCTTCTTCTGTTTCCATTATTTTCCTTGTTTCCAATGGTGTCCATTGCATGTCCATGCACATATGTCCTGTGTGTATGTCCCCTAGTGTCAGAGGTTCATTTAAGATCCAGTTCCCCGCCCCATCCACCTCCAAGCCAGTCCTCTATTTCCAGCCTGCCAATTCCTACAAATTGGACTACGAATAAGGGAAATACGTCTGTCTGTTGTCTAATAGAACACTGTCTATTTCAACAAACAATGGATTGCAGCTGAAACCTTCTTTCCATTTATTTCGGAGATTCCAGTCTTTCTATGTTCCCAGGAAAAGATGGCTGCCATGCCCAACCCAGTGACATGGGTTTCTCTCTGAACTAAGACAAAAGTTAAATGAAGAAGCAAAAAACAGGAAGCTCCAAACCAGTCGTTCCAGTTCAGAGTTGCAAAACTGTCACAAGTTGACAGAGCAACTTCCCAATGTCCCAGGCAGAAACCCACTCAAAGTCAAACAGCAACACCTATCAAATACATCACTCAACTCTGTGTCATCCACAGGCTGATACATTTGAAGATAAGGATACAGAAGGATTAACACTGAAGAAAGATCTCCTCTTGAAGATACTGTATGACCTCAAAGGACTATTGTTGGGGAAAAATTAACTGTTTGCTCACAAGATCCTCTTCATTTACAGTCTGTATCATTAGCCACCGGGATCCCTGAAGACCTACAAATTTTCACAATAACTTCTATTTCTTCCCGACTTCCATAATGCATCATAAATATAAAAATTATAAATAAAACATTATTTCTTTTTTTTTATCTCTGGATAATGTTTATTTCTTTTTCTTTTTTGCTTCTTGACCCTCTCATTCTATTTTAAAGCTTATTTGACACAATTTATGACTCCTTCTTCTGAGTTCACAAAGTTAGTACTCCCAGCTTGGCTCAACTAATCTTGCAAATTTTGCCATTTACAAATGCTGATATTTGTCTTAGATTTTCTGCTGAAGCTAGTTACAGCCTCCATAATTCTGTTAGAACACAGTCAGCATACATCTACCCTAAGTCAAAATTTAATTTTGCCTGTGTTTGATATTGGGATCATTTTGACTATTAGTGATATTAAAAGAAACAAAAAAATCCAATGTGAATGAAAAATCCTTTCTGTAATTTGATGTCACAGGATCACAGACTCACAGAGCATTAGGGATTGGAAGGGACCTCAAAAGATCATTTAGACCAATCCCCCTGTCAGAGCAGGATCAGCTAGATCCAGTCGCACAGGAACATCTCCAGGTGGGTTTTAAATGTCTCCAGAGATGGAGACTCCACAACCCCTCTGGACAGCCCATTATAATGCTCTGTTACCCTCACCGTGTGGAAGTTCCTTCTCATACTTATGTAGAACCTCCTCTGTTCCAGCTGACACCAATCGCCCCTTGTCTTATCATTAGATGCCACTGAGCAGAGCCTGGCTCCTTCCTCCTGACACCCACCCTTCACATATTTATCAACATTCATGAGGTCACTCCTCAATCTCCTCTTCTCCAAGCTCAAGAGACCCAGCTCCCTCAGCCTTTCCTCATCAGGGAGATGTTCCATTTCCTTCATCATCTCTGTGGCTCTGCACTGGACTCTTTCCAGCAGTTTTGTGTCCTTCTAGAACTGAGGGCCCCACAACTGGACACAAAACTCCAGATGTTGTCTCAAATGTATGCTACCTTCCATTGCTTGGCTCTTTGTTTCCCAAGCACCTTGTTTCAGCCCCTCTTTTAATTCTATTATTTATGTATTTATTACCTATACCACTACTTTCTATCTACAAAGTATTCTGCCCAGTTCTGGATAGGAACACACTTTTTACACTATTAAGGAACACCTCATTAGATGAACCCTTTAGAATGTCTTCCTATTATTTTGCATACTTTAAAAATAATTTTTATGGTTTCCCTAACAAGGGCAAACTTCTGTTACTTGAAGCCGTTATGTCAGCATGGATGATGATAGGCTTAGGGGGAAGTAGATTTACAATCTGCAAAGGATAACAATGTCATTGCTGTTCTAGAGTCAGCATAAAATGGATTAAGGGGTGTATTCTGATTAAAAAGGATCTTCGCTGTATGGCCAGGGTCTCAAGTATTCTCAGAACCAAGCATTAATGATGGGCACAAAAAATGCAGTTTAAAGTGTTATTCAATAAATGATCCCTTTATATTTGAACATTTGAAATGTAATTTCTGGCTGCTGGAAAGAAACACTGCAGAAGCCGAGTGGCTTCAAATGGATTTCAGATAGGCAGATGCCAAAACCTTCTATAGCTGCTGCAGACATTAAAAAGCTCCTCAAGCTTCCATTTTGTTTGTAGCTTTCAGACAATTTATCATACTTTCTTTATTTTTTAATATATGTACAGTATTTTCTGGGCTTGTTTATCATTTAGTGTGGGGAAGTAAGCAAGCACGGACTGTGATGTAGGAGGGGGGATATATAATTCTGCAAGAATTTCCACCTATCATCTCAGCTTTGCAGTGAGCCAAATGGACATTCTATAAGCAAACTCTGTTGTTTGAAATTCCTATTAATATTTCAGAAGTCTGAAGAATATTTGAACTCTATGATTGTCATCTTCCTTTCTTGTGCAGTATTGATACACATCAACACTTTGATTAAGGTTTTGCCACGAGTATTTAGATCCTGAGGAGGGACATTTAGAAAGTGTGTGCAGAAAACCCTCAGAAAATCCCTCTGTTTCACATCTTCTTTTTTCCAGTTCTTTTTTTAAAAGGATTGAACACAAACCTAAATATTCTCTTACTAAATATGGAGCAAGTGCAGAGGAGGGCAACAAAGTTAGTGAAAGGACCAGAGAATAAACCTTATGAGGAGACAATGAGAGAATTGGGGCTGTTTAGTTTGAGGAAGAGGAGGCTGAAGGGAGACCTCATGGCTCTCTACAACTATCTGAAAGGACATTGTAGAGATGTTGGTGCTGGTCTCTTCTCACAGGGAATTAGTGACAGAACCAGAGGGAAGGGCTTCAAGCTTCAACAAGGGAGGATTAGACTGAACATCAGGAATAAATTGGTCATGGAAAGAGTGGTCAGGCACCGGAATGGGCTGCCCAGGGTGGTGCTTCATTCCCCATCATTGGATGTGTTGAAAAGTCACTTAGATGTGGTGTTGGGGGATCTGGTTTAGGGATGAACTTGTAGAGTAGAGTTGTTGGTTGGACTCGATGATCCCAAGAGTCTTTTCCAACCTGAATGATTCTATGATTCCAAAATTAAGCTTTTTTTAAAAATCCATTGTTTTATTCATTTTATCAAAATCTCACAAATAGATTTGATAGTTCATATTATTATTGATTAAATTAATTTTTATGGTAGGTGCTATGAGTAACACTAGTTCCTCATGCTCATACTCACACAATGGAGTCTACCCCACCATTAAAAGAAACTTTAAATCAATTTTATTCTGTGTGTAAAATGTATCTCCCTTGACATATAACTTGAGTTAAATAACCTCGTAAGTTCACATTCATGTGACAACGCAGTTCAAATTGATGAAAACAGTGTACTCCTTGTGTCATTGCCAATTTAATAACTGAGTGTAGTAAACAAAAAAATGGTGATGTGTGTTCTGCAAACACTAACAAAGCTTTGCTGTCCTGGTTTGCAAGGATGAACTGTTTCTCTTCAGGCAGTTAATGGAATTAATTACAATTTTTGGAGAGTGAGTTGTTATTAGTGTTTAAGGCAGTGGCTGGAGAAAAACCCCAAACCAAGTAATAAATGTTTCAGAAGCAGATCACAGAATCACAGAACATTAGGGATTGGAAGGGACCTCGAAAGATCATCTAGTCCAATCCCCCTGCCACAGCA
>JAOXOE010073347.1:0-29051 GCA_028565055.1 Phoeniculus purpureus
AAAGCAACAGGATGTTTTCTTTCCTTCATAAAAGCACAAACCTGTAAGTCTGAAAATTCTACTAATTTTCAAACCACAATATCAGCCTGCAGATCCGAAGGCCTGTTAGGAATCTGGAGTGATCCCTGAAGGATAACTGCTTCTTCAGTGCCAGTCACCAGTCAGAAAGCAGTAAATGAACAGTGGTGCCCATTCAAAGCCACAGCTTGTTTTATTTTAGGCTGTTGACTTCCTCCTTGGTGCCTTGGCTGCTCTTGTGCCGAACGAATTATGAGAAGTAAATACTTTGATCAGGAAGGATTTTGGAGTTATGGAGAGCTGAGTCTTGTGTCCTATTTGCTGATAGACAGTTAGTTTATAGGAATTCATCCCTTGCATGTGTTACTGAGACCCACACGTATGAGACAGTTGCTTGGTTTCTGCAGTAAGTCTTTATGTGAAGGATGGCTGAAGGATTAAGCAAACAGGAATGAAGTCTGGTGTGTCAGACCCTTGTGTCAGATAGTGGTTCTACTTTCACAGTTGTGCCCAGTTTGCCTGTGAAGTGATGATAATGTGGCTGCTTCCTGAGCCTGCAGAGAAATGGAGCAATAGTCCCCTTTAGATTGTGGACTTCAGTAACAAGATCTTGCTGACATCATTGATCAGCAAACATTGCTCCTAGGAGCTGTGGGACACTGGCTGGGGTGAAGAAGGAACACAGGCTTTCATTCCTACACTGGAGCGTTACTAGGTACACTGCTGGATATCAGGGAAGCCTGAGGAAACCTGCATTGCTGTCTTGATCCAGAGGTAAGGCCAAGCAAATGGTGAATCCTTGGGCATTGATTAACCACCAGAGCTGTGGCCACTTTAGGTTTCTCCCATGCCACATTGTGCTTTTAAGTTTTCTGGAGAGAGTCTGAAGGTGAGTGCTTCATGCCCCAGAAATAATGGGTTATGTTAAAGCCTTCCCTGCTGTGGATGACTATCTTCTTCCTGCAGGTACAAATTCTGAGGTCCTTCAGGTGGAGAATGTAAAATTATAATACCTTTCCTTCCCCTTTCTTTTAGTAATTTTTAAAAGCTTCAAGTATATAGAG
The DNA here is from genome assembly GCA_028565055.1 of Phoeniculus purpureus. Classification (NCBI taxonomy): domain Eukaryota; kingdom Metazoa; phylum Chordata; class Aves; order Bucerotiformes; family Phoeniculidae; genus Phoeniculus; species Phoeniculus purpureus. The sequence goes on from JAOXOE010073347.1 coordinate 1,083, forward strand.
AAAAATACCTTGGTGGGATGGTTTTGCATTTTCTTCCGATAAACAAATCCCTCTTTTGCTTTTTTCCCTGGTTATAATGTAGTGTGTAGTTCATGCCACAGGCGATGTTGCTTTTTTCAGATGAAGATTACAGTGAATTATTAGAAGGTGCCTGAGCCATACAGCACTTAGGAGCATTTGCCTGAGGAACTCCTGTGTGTTGGGGTTTCTCTTGGCCTAAGGGTGAAGGCTTTTGTGCTGAATACACACTGGTGCTTCTGAGATGCAGACTGTGTGTGGGGGAAAGCATCCTAGACTGGTTTTTGCTACCAGTTAGCAGTAAGTAATTAGTATTTTCCAAGAACTGTAGGTTTTCTGTTAAAGTAGGGGTGAGTTTGTGGTGCTTAGGTGTCCAAATCGTGGGAATGCTGAGCTGCCAGAGAAGTTGAGCAGTGTTTCTGTTCTCTTTCATTGTGCTCCTGCTCCTGTTATAACCTCTCACGTTGTGAAGTATTGCTGATACAATCCAGGATGGTTTGGGCAGCTTTTCTCCCCCTTGCTTCAGGTCCAGCAATGTGGTAGGGTTCAGTTGTATGCTAGATTTTTACTTTAATGAGAATTAAAATGAAAAATGAGGCTGGGGTGTTTAGCCCCCGAGGAAGGTGACTGCAGGTATTTTGTTGATGGACTAATATGATGATGGACTAGTATTTAGGCAACGTAAGTATGTCCTGGGAATGTTCTTGGAGAAAGTGGACCTCCAGGTCCAGGTATGCTGCTTGGGCCAGGGGAGGAATAGTGGAGTGACTCATTCACTTAAAAATCTCTCTTGATGCTCGTTTGAGTCTTTGACCGCTTACACAGCATTTCATTTCGTATTTGGTGATCTTCTCTGACACCTTTAGCCATGCATTGTTCCTATTGCCCTTGGCAGGGAGCTGCCTGCCTTGTTTATTCTTCTAGTCAGCTGCCAGGATCCAGCTCCTAGTTGCTGTCTAAGGTGTCATCCTGGTGATCTTTATCCCAGTGATCTAGCTCAGAGGCAGTTGAAGCTTATAGGTGTGGGTGAGGCAACAGCAAACACAAAGCCTTCTCTGCCTGTGTCTTCTAACACCCTTCTGCAGCTTTGTGTGCTGCTGCTCTCCCACCAGCAACTGCAGTGAGTCTGCCTTATCACCTGTTACTAGCCTTGGCCAAAGCTTTCCAGTCTCTCTTTGGAACACACTGCTTCATGAAAATACTTAGTCAGAATTTCTCTGAAATACTCAACTGGCAAAATTCTGATGCTGTTTAAAACAGATGAAACTTTTGGCTTTAGCAGTGTTTCTTTATTGCTTCCTTTGTGCATTTATATGATGATGTTCTGGTGAGGTTTCAGTAAGTGTGTTTATGTCAGTGTTTCAGTATAGATGTCCATCATCCTATCCACAGATCTCTGCTTTTCAAGGCATAAACATGTGTTTCCTCAACTCAGGATGCTAAGATGGAGTTATCCTCTGAGTTTTAATCTTGGCTCTGTAAATAGCAGAGAATATGCTGACAGCTGGATGGATTTCCATACACTTCTGTCTCTTTGGTCTTCAATGGAATGATTTATTTCTTGGAATTTATTTTTAGGCTGATGGTAACGTGACGTCCAAAAGAAGAAAACAAAACCTCTTCATGTCTCTGATGTAAAAGTTAACATTCAGCAGGCAGCTGTGACTTGGCAGGGTAGTTGTGGAGCAGTGAGCAGTCAGTAGACAAATGTGAGAATCAGGGTTTCAAGGCACAGAGTGTATTAGAAATGAGCATTTCACAACAGAAAAATGTTAGCTAGGCCAAGCATTTGGTGTCTGTTCTGGCTGTAAATGTCTATGATGCCACTTGAATGTAATCTCAGCTTTAAGGAGGACTAAAATGTAATTAAATCCTAAAAGTAATAGGAATATTAATAGTATATTGGATTCTGTAATACCTTTAAACAGAAAATGCTGTAGGTTTATTCAAAGCTTGGCAATAACCTTGCTGTGTCATTACTGTTTCTAAAAATTGCATCTCGTTCTATTGATTCAACCATTACAGTTGCTCTTGACAGTGCTGTAAATACGTGCAGATATACAGACTTTGAGAAAGCTGCTCTCATCTGGCAAACACTGGGCAGCCTAAGAGGATTACTGTTGCTTAAATACACCTTAGCATAAAATGGCTATCCCTCGTCAGACTGGAAAGCTGTTTACTTTGCTAAGGAGGCTGATTTTCATGGTACGTTTTTAATCTCACCACCTTTTCATTACTTAGCTGCGATACTGCACTGCCTACTGCTAAATCCCTGGGATTATACGTGAAATAGTAGGATGGCTGGGTTGCATTTAAATCAATTAAAGAAAAATATTTCAAGTGTTAAGTATTGCTGTGTAGATACTCAAGAAGCAGATGCAACTTCACCACTTACATTCCCAAAGAACACATGCAAAACCAGGCTGGGAAGTTTAAACATGCCTGTACACTCTAGCGTAGCTCTTCAGGCTCCCCAGGAGAGAGTTTTGTGCAGTTGAGGGCAACTTATTCAACACAGTGGAGTAATTTTCCTTGAAGGAGCCTCCTAGGAATGGGCTTTCAAAAAAACTCAGTTGCATAACTGGTTCTGGTGCTTGGGTTGAGAAGTCAGGGGCTGATTTGCAGATCTCCAGACAGTGGGGTGTGCCCATGACCATTATCTCTTAACTCAAATGTTATGTCTCTTTGATTTAGGCCAGTGACAGAGCAATTGATCCAAAAGGGATTTTTTTCAGTGTGGTTTGTGCTGGACCACCTGTTCCCTTACCCAGCTGCCGTGGAGGGCTGCTCAGACCAATGGCTGTGGTCTGCTGTGGGTGACAGAGCCAGGCACTGCCTGTCTGGGAAGTGCCAGGTCCTGGCACATGTGGCAGGAAAGCTGGGCTGGGGGACCTTCCCCTCCTGTCTGAATAGAACTACGGTGTGTGCTTGCTTACTGAGTGTGGGGCAAGAAGTTATAGTGCAAATCCTGCTCTACACAAGGCTTTGCAGTGGACTTTCTCCTCAAGTGTGGAATGGGCACTGGGAATCTTTTTTGGAATCTGCTTGTTCTACAGCCTGGCTGCTGCTTTTGTCACCTTAGAGACACAGGACTATGTGCAGCTGCTATTGCATTTGCTGAGTTCCCTGTACAGCATGACAGCTGAGGATGGGAAAGGTTCTGTAGTAGATGGGCTGTTTGTTTCAGTGAACAGCAGGATCCTGTTAGGGCTCTCCTGCACCCACTGCTGTGGGTGCCTTTTCTGGTCTGTGCTCAGGTCTTTCTTGAGATACAGGAGCTGTAGAAGGCAAGCAGCATAGCTCCTGCTGAGAGAGACTTCTCAGGGTGCAACCACAATTGCTTCTAGCGGCTTGAAATCCTAACGTCTGCAAAGCTCAACTTCTTCCCTCAACAATCAGGGTTACATATCTCCTTCCAGCCTCTAGTAAATAAAAACAGTCAAAGGAAAAACAGTGCGTTTAATGGGGTGGGAGGCTGTGATAAGAGAGCAGAAAAGGTGTCTTTATTTTGTCCTGCAAACCTCCTAATTGGGGTCAGTCCAGGAAAACTTTATCAAGTGCAATCACACAGTGAATTAAGGATGATGTTCTAAAGGTGGGATAGTAGATCTGAACATTGATCTGTGCTGGTGAGCAAAGCATGAGGTTATGTTTAAGCCAGGTGGGAGATAGTTCTTGTTTTCAGTGGTTTCATCTGAGGGGTGCATTTGACTTGATAAAACCGTGGACTGCTGTGTTAGTTTAAATTGGACTGTACTGCAAACTCACAATGTTGTATCTTCTGAACAACTGCTGGGGATTCATTGCAGTGTGGTTGCTTGAGTGGCTTTGAGGACCAAGCCAGTGTTCATACAGGTGCCAGCAATGTGTCTGCTAACGGGACAGAACTGGCTGCACAGTGGTGTCCAACTTCACCTCTTCCTGCTGCAGCCCCACCACATCTGGGCACAGCAGCATCTGCCTCCAGCATGTGGCTTGTAGTCACCCAGGAACAGCTCTCCAGCAGCCTGGAAGTGTGGCTCAGAGCTGTTACAAATGCCTGGCTGCAAAAACTGTTTCCTCTGGCTAGGTGAGCCCTTTAAACCATTTTATTTAGGGTTGTGCTCTACTTTTCACATATTAAAAGCATAAAAGGTTTCCCTTGTCTCATACATATGCAGATGGGCAAAATCCAACTAAGAGTGCCATGGTAACAGACTGAAGCAATGGAGTCTGCAGTGCTGCCGGTGCTGTGCCTGCAGCTACCCCAGGTAATCATTGTGCTTTGTTGACAAAGAATGGGGTTGTAAGTCTCTAAATATTTGCCAGAAAGTTTGCTTGGGAATGGTGAATATTATGACACAGTATAGCTAAAAATAGAGCTCTCACTGGTAATTTTTCAGTCTTTGGCTTCACAGTGTGAGATGTGATTTTCAGAAGAGCTGTGCATCTGTGTTCTTCCTCCCTCATCCCATTCAGTCCCAGCATCTCTGCAAATCAGGCCTTTCATGTCTCCCAAAATCAAGTTCTTAAATAAAATACAAGACAGAGTGATGGGAAAAAATATACCTTAATCATACTACCAAGGGTACTATTAAGGGGGCTGTTACACCCTGTGCTTCATCATAGTGCTCACTGAAGGGAGACTGGAGAGGATGTTTCACCTTTGTGTGGGAAACTGCAGCTAGGTTCATGGGCTTTTCAAGTTGTTTGTGCCAAATACAGACAAGAGATTCATCAAGAGGAAGAAGTGGGCTACTGTGAACCACAAATTACTTGATCCTGCCCTTTCTGAAGTGAATGGCACAACTTCACCTTGTCAGTAATGAGGGTGAGAGCAGGCTGTGAGACTCTTGCAAATCCTGTACTAATTAACTAACTGCTGCCCTAATATTTTCCAGGGGTTTGGGGTGATGCTGTCTGTGCTGTAGGAGCCCACTTGGTCCTGAGGCTTTGCAAATACTGGTTTTGGCTTCCTGAGAGATGAGTTAAAAACATTACTTTCTAAAAAAATAAAATCTTTACAGAAAAAGCCTTCTTTTGCTTTGACACCCCTGAGAGCCTTGTGGTAAGGAGATTGATTCTTGCTTTGTGTTGGAGGCTCTCTTGAAGCAGAGAGGCTCAGGATCATTTTACTGTGGATGGGTATAGGCTGATCTATCCATTTGCTGTGAATATCTTTTCCCCTTGGGCCTAGAGTTTTCATAGGGAAGTGCCAGGCTTTGAGCTGGAAAAGGATGTAGCACTCTTTGAAGCTTTCTGCTGGAGGTGAAAAACTTCAGTTCCTCAGAGCCAGGAGCCAAGCAAGTGGTGAATGAACTTCAGGCAGCTAAGGCTTGGGGGTGTCTGCCTGGATGAGCATGGGATGCAGGTGTGGGAGACCCAGGAGTGTGCACCAGTCCTCTGTGCTGGGCTGAAGGTATGTAGAGTTGCTCCATCTTCAGAAGAACATCTCATCTAGCCAGACACATTGCATGGGCTGCTCTGCCCATGCAGGTCTTTTTCTGCAGAAGACTCTTCTTCCAGGACTGTTGGGAGATGGCAGTGATCTGGGATGTGGGATTCACCAAAACTGTAAACAGTATGTTTTGTGGGATGTTTTGCAACCACCACACTGACTCTAGATCTATGTTTTGAGTACTAATTTGCAGGAAAGCTCAAGCCAATGTGTTATGTCAGCAAGGCTTTCTGAACTACTGACCCTGTAAAAGTGGCCTGGAGGATATGGATTTCTGATTCACGCTTCCCTAGTAGCGATCCATCCATCTGGGTACATAGGATAAACTTGGTGGAAGCACGTATGGTAGAGTAGTTAATGAAGAATGAATGGATGCTTTATTGCTGTCTTTTAGGAAGAGGAGATTGTGGTAAAAGCCACTGCCCCTGAGCAGACTACTGCATTTCTTTCTGCATGTCACCATTTATTTTGATGGTAACTATGAAAAGCCTTCAAAACAAGGCAAGGTTTGCTTAATTATTATACTTTAAGGATCAAAGAAGGTTTTGTTTTGCTTAGTTACGACCACAGACGGATGAGTCAGAAGAACAATTGCCAGTGCCATCAGAGGAACCTTGATATTTCTAACAGGAAGTTTATAATTAAACTGAATCACCATCATGTCACTTGTGCTACCCAAACCCATGTGTCCAGAAGATATTATTAGCCTCTTCTTGCATTATAGGGCTGTGGCGCTCTCCACAGAGCTGAAGTTTGCTAACACTTAGCTGGTAGCATTGCTCGCGTGCTCATCCTCAGAATAGGAATCAAGGTGTGGAAGCAGCAGGTCTGTACTGAAGCACAACAGTGTATGTCCTTAGCTGGGGTTTCAGTGGGGTACAGCCTCTCTTGCGTGAGATTTTGGGTACAGATTCCTGAAAGGGTGACTTGGTCTTGTGGACTTCCAAGAATGAACCTCTCTAGTATATTCTAGACCTCTTCTCAAAATCAGGCCCATGTTGCCAAGTCTTTAGTTCTTAAGATGCTTCTTGCACTGTCTGCAGAAAGAGTAGCTTCCCACAAGACAGCCACATTTCCTTGGTGTTGGTCTTATTTGTCATACACGTGTCCTGATTAATGTTGCCCTTAAAACTTAGTGAATAAATTCCCCAAACAGTTGTTAATTATCATGTAAAGCCACTGCCCTCAGTGTTCATTGTCATGGTACAGATGTTGTGTATCTTTAAATACCAGGCTGTCAAGGAGATATTTATTCATTGGGGTGAAGCACTGCTGACATGAAACAGCTGGGTGGTGGTAGATGCTAGCTTCCAGAAGGATAGAAGGTGCCTGTCAAGTACTTGTCTCTTTCTGTGGATGGTACAGGCAATCTTGGTGATTAACTCCTGTTTTGGCACTTACATCTGGTCAGATAAATTCTAGCTTTACAAAGCTGGAATCTCATAATCTCTCTACAAAGGTGATGAGCATCTCAAACGGGATTCTCGGTGCTGCCTGGTTGCTGGGCCCTTGCCTCACACTGGGGTCCAGCTGGTTCCCCCATTTGTGCCTTAGGCAACCTTTTCCAGACCTTTGAGCAGGCACTCTGCTGGCTAATCTCCAAGGTTATGTGATTGCCAGAGCAGTGAACCCAAGGAGAGTGCTTTGCGCTAGTACACTGGACTGTGAGCAGCAGGCAGGAACACTGCAAGCTCCTACAGACAGACCTAGCCCTGATCATCTGTCAGAGCTACTCTCTGTAGACTTGCAGGCTATCACTGGGTTTTGAAAGGCTGAGTGGAGTCCTGGGTTGGGAGTTGCCATGGCCTGGTTTCAGCAGAGCTAACCAGGATGGTATAGAGAAGGCATTTGCACGAGATACCTACTGAAACCCACACTCGTACAGGCTTCCCACACTGCTTCACCTGCCAAGCCTGTGGGTTCCTGTCTCCTGAATTCGCCTCTTTTGTTGCTGATCTAGTCTGATACTTTTATGTTTTGTGTTTTTATTTCTTCCTTATGTGCCCTGCTTTCCTTTTGTCTCTCAACCCGTGTTTGCTCCCTCCAACCTTGCCCTGCTGTTGTGCTTGACACGGCATCAGTGTGGCTGAAATGAGCGCAGAGAGTGTGGTGTTCCTGTTGGCTGTTTTCCCTTTAACCCTTGTGTCTGCAAAATGTGTCTGAAAGAGGAGAAGGGGCGTTGGATCATCTCAGCCCAGGTAGATGCAGAGCTTGCACAGAGGGATCCTCAAGCCATGGCTGCATTTGCGCGGGCCAGCACCTGAGCTGTGCAGCAGCCCCTTGGGTACAGAGGCCATCCGTGCTAGAGGAACTGTACCCCTCTGATCAAAACCTTGCTTCTGCAAGAGCATCTGAGGTAACCCAAAATCTAGGTCATGCTTAAGCTGTATCAAAGATTAACTTGTTGAATGGCCCTTCCTAAGTGTGTCGTGGATGTGAGCAGCATGTTATGAAATGACGTGAAAGCAGTGGGTGTTATGGAGGGACATGAGCAGTTTATATACACGCTATCTTGTGTGTTTACTAGCATGCACAAACATGTCTGCATTTTGTGATTGTTATTAACCCTTTATGTGAAGACACTAAACAGAACCTTCACATAAACCTTCCTGCAGTCTATTGACTCACTTCTTGCAGAAATATCTGTGCTTTTCACAGAATCACAAAATATTAGGGATTGGAAGTGACCCCAGAAGATCATCTAGTCTAATTCCCCTTGCCCCACAGCAGGATCACCTAGGCCAAGTCACACAGGAACACATCCAGATGGGTTTAAAACTTCCCCAGAAAAGCAGACTTCCCCCTGGGCAGCCTGTTCCAGTGCTCTGTTACCCTCACTGTGGAAAAAGTTCCTTCTGATATTTGTATTGAACCTCCTATGTTCCAGCTTATACACATTGCCCCTTGTCCTATCACTAGAAGACACTGAGAAGAGCCTGGCTCCATCCTCCTGACACCCACCCTTCATGTATTTATAGACATTAACGAGGTCAACCCTCAGTCTCCTCTTCTCCAAGATAGAGAGACCCATCTTCTGCATTAACAGTGTTGTACTACCTATCATTCTCTGCTTTTGTTTTGTTTTTATTCATTCCCTTCCATGACAAGACCTTGGATGAAGAATTCCCATTGCTGCTTTGCTGCTAATGTATTTGAGGAAAGAGACTCAAACTTGTGATCTTTCTTTTCCTTCTGCTGCTAGGACCAGTGGTGAGGATGAAGGCTGCTCTTCTGGTTCCTTTTGTTGCTCATAGCTTCTTCAAAACTGGGCTTCCCTCCTGCTGCACCTCACTCCCCAGTTATACCTGAGACTAGTGTGGACCATTTGTCAGCAGCAAACTCCACGTTTGCAGATATCCCTGGGGCTGTGGGACAGAATCTTTAATGGAGTGGTGCAGATGGAGCCTGGGCAGTTTGGGAAATGTTGTTCTGGGCTGCCTGATGTATGGACAGAGCAGCATTTTGCTAATAGTGTTGAAGATCTAAAATGTAAGATGCAGCAAATACATTACCAGGCTGTTCCTTGCAGTGGCTTTTTGCAAGGTAAAGAGGTGAAGCAGGTGAAGAAATAGAATGGTGATGCACAGCATTCCCTAGGGTGGGAGCTGAAAAACCAATCAAGCGCATCTTTTCTGTTTTGCAAAACAGACATGCTTCTCTCCTAGATTAAAGGACCAAGCTGGCCTGGCTGTGCTCTGCTCTAACTGCTTGGCAACTCCAGAATGCCCTGAAACAGGGGAAAGCCCCTCCTGCTCCATCCCATTTGCTGAAAAGGCTGCAGTTAGCAAAAGGGGCTAGAAATGACTCCTCATCACCCGTGTTTTATCCACCTGCTACGAAGCAGCTGGAGGCTAACCCCCACTGGACCTGGCCTCCAGCTCGAGTGTAAAATCCTGGGTTATCTTTCCAACCTGCCAGTCAGGTTTATTTAGAAGATGTGTAGATGTGGTGCTTGTTGGCAAAGGTTAGTGGTGGACTTGGCAGTGCTGACTTAACAAACTTAAAGGTTTTTCCAAGCTAAACAATTCAGTGATTCCACAGTGGGAGGAAAACATCCAAAAGCTGAATTAATAAGACTGCCAGTTCTGTGCTCATTGACATGAACAGAAGCACCTGGAGTTAGGTGGAATAATGAACAAAGTCAAACAAAATTGAAGAATTATTGAAAACACCAAGTTGTTCTTGAATGCTTTAATAATCAGATTACCAATGAAACTAATTAAAAGAGGTGAAAGCAAGTCAGCCTGGAAGACATATCTCGTGATCTTACTCTGTTCTACTGAGTTTGCCTTTGACACTTGCATGGAGGAGACCTACACTGAATGCAGTATGTAAAATATAAACAAATACTGGTCATGTTTTATTCAGTTTAAGGAAAGGCAATATTTAATGTACATGGGCTTGGATTCTGAATCTGAACTTGGGAGCAGCAGGTTCCAAGGATGGTGTCTTGTAATGCTGTATCATCATCAAATGATATTTAGGTGCTTTCAGTCCACAGGCAGTATCTTTTAATTGTGTTGTAAGGGTAATTTAATTCAGGTTATTAAAGTCATATTCATGATGATAAGGTCAGGTTCCAAGGTGGGGAAGCTAATATTTTGGTCATCATGGAAAGGTACAGATGGACAGAAAAAACCTATCACAGTAGCATGGCTTGTGTCCATGCATCCCTCAGCTTTATTCTCACCTCTTTGCTTGAAGGTGTTGTACTGGAGGAAGTGATTGCTTTCCAGCTGAAACTGGTGCCAAGCTCTTGCTGGCCTGTTCAGATATATTTAATGGTGATACAGCTAGAAAGGCTCTTTTTATTCTAGCCTGGTTGTATTCAATTAGAACTTTAGATGGATAGTGGAGACGAGTCCCCATCAGAAAAGTAATGCTTCAGCTTGTGCCTTTGAGTCCAAAAAACTGACAGCCTTTCTCATCCCATATTCCTTCCCATAGGCGAAGGTGGTATTAATGTTTCAGTCTTGTTTTGAGACTGTGCTGCTCTTGCTAAGGAAGCTTCCCCCTGTGGTTTCAGTGACAACTATTACTCATTCTCAGCCTTCCTTAAAACTCTTGTGCCCTGGGGTACCACTGAGCAGATGTTTTTTCTGGAGAGAGTGTGTTATGATTAGGTCTCACCTTTCGTGGTGAGGTGTGGGATTTACTTTGGTGCTAACCCCTCTATGAAGTGTCAGACCACAGCTGCATCCCGAAGAGCCAGTTATCGTTTTATAGCTTTAGTTCTGCATGCTCTAGGCTGCTTTCAGAGTACCTGCCACCAGTGCTGAGCATACACTGCTCAGTCCTCTGAGCTGACAGTCAAATCACTGCAGGGCTGATGCCCCATAGTCTGTTTTGGTACCCGAAGAGTAAGTTTCTAGAGGTGCCATGAGCTCGTTTCCGGTCTTGGTTGATACTGATGTAATTTAAGTCAATTGTAACTATGGAATTTTAAGTCTTAAAGTGTTTGGGGAGACCAGGTGCCTCAGCTTGTTGCAGTCTTGGTCAGTGTCATACCAGGTTGTCACGTATCTGTAACTGAAGTGCTGTGGCTTCTGCAGCAGTGAGAGACATGAACAAAGCTGCTTTCTCTTCAGACCCATCAAGCTTTGTGTGTGGAGAGTGAACTCCTTCCACATGATTTCTCTGGGAGGCTTTTCACTCATGCACTGGTGCCATTCATACCTCCCCATCGCTCTGGGACCTCACATGTTGGATGTAGGTCTGACCAGCAGTGTGTGCTGGACATGGCTAAAGAGCAGCCTGTGCAATCATGGGGGATGCAAAGTTTGTGCTAGCCACAGCCCTTCATGCAGACATGGTCTCTCATATGGCTGGACTAGGGGGTGCATAAGTCTCTCCTCTTCCAGACTCTGAACTTCCTTTCCTTTCTTTCAAGAGTAGATTAGATCCTGATTATGTACGCTGGAATTCAGACAGATGCACTCACAGTTGTCCCTGGTGGTCACAAGAAAGGAAACCACAAGCTTATTCAATTAAAAAAAAAGAGGAGGGGAAGATGACAAAAGAATGGAAACAGCATACGTGATCCCACTCCAGTTTGGATTCAAACCCAGACAAGGTACTTTTGCTCTTTGTGTGAATGACTGGAGAGTGGGCAGGGGAAAAAAATTGCTCTAATGCTGTTCTGAAATGTCACTCCTGGCTGTTCAAATACCACACTGCAGTAAGGCTTGTAAATCACATGTCATTTCCTAATTAAAAAATGGGGAGCATAATTGAGTCTTTCACTGCTGTGGCAGAAACTTGCACAGGCAGGAGTGCTCCTGGAGTTTCATTTGCCAGGGTGTAATCTACCACATCTGCCTCCTGCTTTCCTTCTTGGAACTAGGCTCACCAAGAAAAGGTTACACATGCCACCAGCTTTAATTACTGGCAAGGGGATGTGGAATGACTGATTATAAAGAAAACGCCCAGGAAAATGTATTTTCTCTGTGCCAAACCGTAATTCTGAAGTGCAGGCACGAGTTGCTGCCGCTTTAGAGTGCTGAAGAAACGGGTGGGCTCTCTGGTTCTTCATCTCTTTGGAGGAGTCGTACCTGTGCTGTTGACTTTAGTGCAGCCTTGGGTTTCATAGTAAAAGTTATAAAATGTCGTTCTGGATATACCTGTTCTGGAAAACGTTAGAATTGCATTTTCTGCCTCAGTGCAGCTCTTCTCAGCAGGCAAATAATTGCGCTACGCACTCGGCATATGCAGAAGAGTGCGTGCAGATTTTATGGGCAGAGGTCAGGCAGGCATTGCAAACAACTGTCTGTCTTGTGAGCTCTGGTCGTGTTTTTTGCTGTCCTTTGCTAATTAAAGTAATGAGTGTTGCTCTAGTTACCTTGCTGTGAACAGCAAGCCACTTGGGGGAGAATTAACATTGACAGGAGCTATTAGATAGGTATTTCAGATCTTGCTTTTCAATCCAGTGAGGTAAAAGGCTCTGTGTGAGAAGCACAGAAGTAGTAACCCAGCCCTCCCATGGAGTCTTTCTGCTGCCCACTCTCACACCTTTGCACCTCAGAGCTTTATGTGCTGCCATGGTGGCACTTAGCCAAGATGAGCTTCCCCTTCAGTGCTTTTGGCTTCTTTCTGCTGGTATTCCTTTTTCAGGGTACTTTCTTCCCAGTGAACGAGCGAGCATGCTGGTCATGCTGGTGTGGTCAAGTGGCTTTGGTCACTTGCTGGTGTTGAGAAATCAGCGGAAGACAGAGGCCATTCCTTGTCCCAGGACAGGGTAGACTTTGTCTGCAGTACCTTACCTCTACGTACATTACTCGCCTTACGTTTACTTACAGTTCGTACCTTGCTCCAGGCAACCTGCTCTGGATCTTCACTGTTCAAAAAAACCTTCCTCCTGTCCGCATCTCCTTCTGAGTCTTTTGGTTTTGCTGCCAGAGAGGACAACTAGTCTTTTTTGCTTGGTGACAACTTTTTAGGTCTTTAAAAGGAATTATTAAGTCTCTCCTCGACATTCTCCTCCCTTACCTGCTAGCCACCAGTTAATCCAAACTCTCCTCTAAGGCCCCATTGTCCTGGTCACTGATCATGCCCAGGGTGACTGGGCATCTTCTGGGGTGACTTTTCAGCTGGTACACATCTGAATACATAACCAAAGCTACAAGTAGGGGTTTTTTGATGGGATCCATGGCTCCTGGCTGGCTCCCACCTAGCCCTCACCGACACTGTAGGATGTTTGTGCATTCTGTATGGCTTATGTGCACACACCACTCGTGGGGCTCTGCTAACTTGTGATCCATGGTGATACACTGATCCTATTTGATTTGTTCTACCATCTCCTTTGCATCCTGTATTTTTTCACTTTCTTTTTCAATTCCATCTAATTTGTTTTCAACAGATTTTTTTTTTACTTGGCTTTCTTCTAACCTAAAAGTATAAGCCATGTAGCCTGAAAATATTTGGCTATATGTAAGGGAAGAGTAATGATTTATGTCACTCCTATCTAGATCTGTTGAAAAGCAGCAGCTTCTCTTTTCTGATGCTGTGTGAAGCTGCTGTTAACCACATGGAATATTCCACTAGAAGGGTGCCAATTTCCTTCTGCAGCCTTTCAGAATAGCTGTGTTATAATACTGGGTAATTAAGTTGTACTTCCATTGCCCTTTTAACCAAGGGTAAGATAACCTTGCTTTAAACTGAAAATGCACAAGGAAAACTTATACCTGTGTCCTGGCCTGGCAGGATCCCAGGCAAGGTCCTTCTGTAGTATAGTGATACTGGGACCTGGGCAGCCCCATGGGGCATGTGCCAGAAATAACTATTCTGCTGAGGGAAATCAGCAGATGAATGATCTATCTAGCATAGATAGATGAGCCTTATCCTGTGTGTCACATCACAGGGAGATGTGTTTGGTCTGTGGACCCCTGGGTCTGTACTTGAATTTCTGTGGTGATTGTTAACTGTTTCACTACAGAGCCGAGCTCAGCATCAGAATTGCATTTCCAGTGAAACAGTGGTTTATAGCACAGAAAATACCTTCTTGCTTTTCTTTTTGGTAGATCACAGAATCACAGAACATTAGGGATTGGAAGGGACCTCGAAAGATCATGTAGTCCAATCTGCCAGCCAGAGCAGGATCACCTAGACCAAGCTCTTTGGTTGTGTAGCTTTTATTTGGCCTTTATTTGCTTGGTTTTTGGCTGCTTTTGATTTATGTGTGCCAATGCAGTGATCTGGGGTGCCACAGCCCATAATGACCTGTTTGCCACATGGAGGCGCAGATGGGTATGCACCAGTGTGCTGCACAGCCCACGTGCTGGCATCCACCCTAAGCTGTGTGTGGGCTTGCCAAGGGGCTGCTTCACTGCTTCTGGAAAGGTGAGGGCTGGCAGACAAAGTACTAGGGGAGGATATGGAAGTTAAACCATGCTGAGTGGAGCTTCATTGTCCCAGGGAGGGCACTAAAGCAGGTGTGGTGGGTATCTCTTGCTGGAGAGGACAACAGCACACAAAATGATGGTTATAGAGCAATGTAAGGAGATGGGTGGGCTTGGTGGCTGTATTTTCAGTGTCTGCATTTAATGGGGGTGGATCAAGTCCCTAGTGTCTCCAGTATCAACACCGGAATGAGACAGGCAGGTCCTTCTGAGTAGCAGTTCAGCCTGCAGAACTGCTTTGCTTTGGAGGCCAGTGCAGATAGCTCATCCTCCAGGAGAGGCACATGAGATGGAGAGGTGGCAGCTTCTGCTCCAATCACTTCAGGGGCAGGGAAAAGCCACTCAAATCCTGCCTTAGTGTCTTGAGCTGGTGCATTTCCCAGGGGTGCAGAGACTTAACTGTTATGAAAATTAAAGCTGATACAGAAACAGTGAGGGTTAGACTGATGTGTCTGTTCAGCAGAATGTGGGGTCTGGCAGTAGGCACAGAAATGACAGTTTTAATTATAAATGAATTTATACTGCAACTTGTACGTATTATTCCTGGCACAATATTTTTCAATGGGAATTTCCAGGATGCTGGGCTGTACAAACTGAGTGCAGCTTTCACTAAGTTGCTCTAAATATTGCATTTGTAATTCAGCAAATTCCTGACCTTTGCTCAATGAATAAATTTGCACAGTAAGATGAAGATACACACAAAGATGGTTAGATACCTTGACATTTAGATACCATTAATGAGTGCTAGTAGAAGAATCCTAGCAAATGCAGATTGTTTCAATAATTGTACCAGTAATGATTCAAACGTAATTGTAGATTTACTTGTTAATCATTCATGAGAAAATTTTAAAGAAAGCTGCAGAGCTGGACACCAAATTTGGGATATAGGTTGGCTTTTTCTAAGGGGGGCTGCCTGGAAGTAACAGGAGAGGAGAATTTTATAGTCAGACTATAATTTCAGGTTTCTGGGGCTACCCATGGAGTTACTTGATTCCATATAAGAAGATCAATAAAATCTAATTCCTAGTTTCTGAGTTCAAATTCAATTCTGGTTGAAGTTGTTGGTGATGACTTTTTTTGGGGGTGGGTGTGCTTTACACGACATGTCTGGTCAAATGGCAGATCTTAGGATCACGTGTTATTTCAGAGGTCATTCAGCTGAGGTCAGGGACCCAGAAATGGTGTAATTCCAGCAGGATATGGTGACATTCTAATTGTTCAATCTACTGACTGTTTCAGTAGCCTTTCATGCTGCTGGAAAAAACCCAATGTGGTTAATTATAAGAAGGAAATGAACAAAATAACGAGGAAGCAACTTCACCTGTTCATCATGTTAGATAAAACAGCGAAGCAGATGGAGAGAAGCAAGTGCTTGAATATTGCTCATGGAGCAGTTTAGCCAGTAAATAAATCCATTTTCTGTAACCAGTTGTGAGCAGCTGATGCTGTTTGGTTTTGTTAGGCAAGTCAGAAGCCCAGGGGAGGATAAACTTTCTCTTGTGGTTGTGGAGGTGGGACTTGCGTGTGCGTCACTGCTTGTCCAGCCCCTCTGTGACTGGGAATAATTCCTCAGTTCCCCTGGCTGACGATGGAAGCAGTGATGGCAGTTTAACTCTCTGGAAGCTGCAAGACTCTAAAAAAGTAAATGCTTTAATTTTCTAAAGAAAGCAGCCCTGCAGCGTCTGCCCAAAGCACAGCTATAGTGTATTAGCTGTGTTGATTGGACAGTGCCTCGTTAGGCTGGTTACTTCTCCTGTTGTAATTAACTCTTGCAAGTGCCACTTGCTGGCTACAATGCAGGACTCTAGAGCTGCCAGCGCCGATGCTGTTGTCCTGGTGGTGCCTCTTTATCTTATACTCTGTCCAGACTCTGGTCCTACTGGAAATCTCTGCCATCATTCAGTGCTGGATGTCGGACTCTGCTGAATACCTCAACCTCAGAGTACTAAATGCATCTGACATGATGAAAGATTTTATAATGGCTTAAGTCTTTATTTGCTGTCTCCTGCATGCAGAGAAGCTGAGGCAGAGAAGCAGCAAAATCTGGCCCTGGAGAAGGCTCCAGAAAGTTTCTGCCTGTAGTGCTTCAGTTTTCTCCCTTGCATTTTCTCCTTACTCTCCTGTAACCCATCAATCCCATTACAATAGTCACAAACTGGTTTGGGACTATTTTGATAATTATTTATGCCTTGAATTTACCTGGTAAGCAGATGCCAAGATTTACTGTAAACTTGTGCATCTGTGCTGAGACAAATGCTCCCACGCAATAGGAGGGAGGGTTGGTGTTTACCACTGTATTTATTAAACATCTGTGCGGAATGATCTTGCCTAGACATGTCAGGTCACAGAATGGTAGGGGTTGCAAGGGACCTCTGGAGATCTAGTCCAACCCCTCTGCCAAAAGCAGGATCACCTAGGGCAGGTCATACAAGAACATATCCAGATGAGTTTTTCAAAGTCTCTAAGGGAAGACAGTCCACAGCTGCTCTGGGCAGCTTGTTGCAGTGCTGCTTCACCCTCGTAGTGAAGAAGTTTTTCATGATGTTGAGGTGGAAACTCCTATGCTCCAGCTTGTACCCATCGCCCCTTGTCCTATCACATGTCACCAGGGAAAAGAGAGTGGCTGCTTCTTCTGGACAACAACTCTTCATCAGTTATTTGTAGATATTAATAAGGTGCCCTCTTAGCCTTCTCCTTTCCAGGCTAAACAGCCTTTCCTCATAGGAGAGATGTTCAAGTCCCTTAATGATCCTTGCAGCCCTCTGTTGGACTTCCAGCAGTTTCCCATCTCTCTTAAACTGGAAAGCTCAATATTGAACCCAGTTCTCTAGGTGTGGTTTTTGCAGCAGAGCAGAGGGGAAGGAAGACCTCCCTTGACCTGCTGGACTCACTTTTCTTGATGCATCCCAGGATACCACTGGCCTTGGCTACAAGAGCACACTGCTGTCCCATGGATAACCTACTGTTCATCAGGCTTCCAAGGTCCTTTTCCATGGAGGCGCTTTCCAGCAGGACAATCCCTGGTCTGTACTGTTGCCTCGTGGTGTTCCTCCTCAGGTGCAGGACTCTACACCCATTCTTGTTGTACTTCACTAGGTTCCCCTTTACCCAGCTCTCCAGTCTGTCCAGATCTTGCTGAATGGCAGCTCAGCCTTCTGGTGAACCAGCCAGTTCTCCCAGGTTTGTATCATCAGCAAACTTGCTGAGGGTACTCTAGCTCCTCATGCAGGTGGTTGATGAAGATGTTGAACAAAACTGCGATGAGTACTGATCCCTTGGAAACACCACTAGCTCCAGGCCTCCAATTGGTCTCTGCACCACTGATTGCAACCCTCTGAGCTCTATTGTTTAGCTAGTTTTCAATTGATCTATCTCACAGTCCAAACATCTAATATACTTTTTCTGTGTTTACCTATGAGGTTGTTATGGGAGACAGTGTCAAAAGCCTTGCTGAAGTCAAGGTAGAGAACATCCACTGCTCTCTTTTCATCTAACCATTTAGTCATGCCATCATACAAGACTCTTGGATTATACAAACAGGACTTTGCCTTAGTAAATCCTTGCTGGCTATTCCTGATAACCTTCTTTTCTTCCATGTGCTAAGAGATGGCCTCCAGAATGAGCTGTTCCCTCACCTTTCCAGGGATGGAGTGGTCTGTAGTTCCTTCGGTCTTCCTTCTTGCCCTTTTTGAAGACTGAAGCGACAGTGGCTCTCTTCCAGTCATCAAGCATCTCTTCTGTTCTCTGTGATCTTTCAAAAATGGAGAGTGCCACAGCCAGCTCTCTCAATACTTGCAGGTACATCCCATAACAGCCCAAAGATTTGTGTGTATTCAGTTTACCCAAAAGATTGCTAACCCAGTCCTCATTGACCAGTGGAGAGTCCTTCTTCCTCCAGGCTTGCTCCCTTACTGCCAGGGTCTGGGATTCCTGAGTGCTCATCTTAGCGATGAAGACTGAAGCAAAGGAGGCATTCAGTAGCTCCCCCATCTCTGCATCTTCTGCTAGCATCCTTTGGTATCAGGGCTTCACCTGATTCAGTAGTAGGCTCACTTTTTGACTCTTCTTCCTTTTACCGCTGATGTATTTGTGCTCTTTCACTTCTTTTGCCAGATTTAATTCTAAGAGAGCTTTAGCCTTCCTCTACATACCGTGTCAACATTTCTATAACACATTTTGGTATAGATGATGTGTATCAGGAGCTCTTAGGCACAACTGTAGAAGCCAGATCCTGATCTGCAGAGTCTACAGTTGCAACAGCTGCACAAATTGGTGGTTAAGGTGTTTAATGTTAGAGGCAGGCAAACAAGATATTGTGTATGAAGGATTTCTTGTAAGGGTAATAATGATCTTGTGGATCAAGCATCTTTGGGCTGAATTTGTTTGGAAGCTTCTCCCATTCCTGAGCTGCACAGCTCTTTGGTCGCTCTCCTGGCTGGATGCAGCAACTGTCTTCAGACATAGCCGCCCTGTGCTGGATGCTAACAAGCGCAGAGGCTGGTCTTGCACGCTCTCCTAATTGAATTTAGCTTACAACAGAACAGTCACTCATCTGGTAGTATTAGACCTATAAATTGTTCCTGTGTCTTTTTGTGTGACTGCCCATGAGCTGTCACACGAGTACGAGAGCATACATTGCAGTATGAGGGAAAGGCTCATAGGTAAGGAGTTGTTAGATGAATAAATGAACTCCAGGTTTTTATAGTCTTCATGAAAAAGTCTGTCTGGGTTCAATAGGGATGAAAGCAATGTCAAAGCTAAATAATATTATCTAAATTCTGCAGCTGTTTTGTCCTTTGTATGTGGCTTCTAGACCATCCTACAGAAGAGCTAGTTCTCAACTAAAGGCTGTTAAGCCTTAGATGAGATGTGTAACATTCATGAGCACGCTGCTGAAGGCAGCTGACCGTTCTCATGCAGGATCGTGGGAGCTGGGAGCAGAAGCTGGATCTCTCTAGAGCCTGCAGGGATTTGCTGTACAACAACTCCTTGTTTGAAGGTTCAGCCTGGCTGATGAAAAATTATCTAGGCGTTCAATGCTTTGACTTCCTTACCCTTTCAAAGACTTCAGTATATTTCTTGTGAGTGGTAGTGATCTACTACTGCAAAATGCTGAACACCTAAAAGGCTTCTGAAACACAGTCTGTTTGGTCTTAGGTTTCCTGAGGGGAGAGATTGTATCTTTGCAGTCTCCTATGTTGTCTCTTTGTGTTCCTGTCACAAAGCAGACAGTGGCTAGTGTTAAGATCTTCTTTCCATAGAGTGATCTGATTTCAGTAAAGCTTTTAACTTGCAGGTCCCAGTGTTTGACTTCTAAAAAATTGGTTTTAGCACTTGTTAAACAAAGTGCCTTATGTGGAATATTCAGCATGTGCCACCTACACGAAAATTGTTAGATTTTCCTAATGTAGTACAAACTAGGTCAAAAAAATCTGGACATTTGCTTACAAGCTGATAGTCTGACATATTTAAAACCAAAGATTCCAGCTTCTCTAATTTTAGCATGTGGAGCTGCTGTCTGTGAGCTCATGATATGCTATGAGCTCACAGTCCCCAGGTTACACTGCCCAATCTTTATAACTGGCACCAAGGTGGCCTTTTAGAAGCATCTAACTAGTTGGTCTGAAAAATCCTCACAAAAGCTCCTTCCTGTAGTACAACTGTTTTTCATTGACTGTTCTTAGCCAAAGTAGAAATAATGAGAAAACTGTCAGGAGCTGCTTTAGTGGTGCTTGTATTTAAACAGTGAGATAGATAGCACAGCTCTTGCAAAGTGCAATGCCACTGCTTCAGTTCAGCCTGGCATTAAATCTGCTTTAGCATTAATCAGCAGAACAAACTGTGTTTAGTTAACAGTTTTAGTTAACACAACTGCTTTGGTGTGCTGGATCTGAGACCCCAGTGGCTCAGAGCCTCTATTTTGGAGGTGCTGATGTGCTTCCAGCTGTCATTGAGCTGTTTTTGCACACCTAGACTCACAGAAATTCCCAGTTGTCCCAGATCTGCCCTTTTCATTACACGTGGAGTTGTCCAGCAGCTTCATGTGGATCACTAGGTCAGGTGGAAAACCCTAAACAAATCATAGAATCGACAGAATATTGGGGGTTTTTTCCCCCCATAAAGCTCATCCAGATAATTTCACTAAACCAGATGTGAACTTTTATGCTGGTGCACTGGGAGGATCAGTCATTTTCACAGAAAGTAAGGAGCTGGTTTTGAGCTGGAAGATGATGTTCACTAGAGGTTGCCATGGCCAGGCTGAGAAGCTGAGCTTGGCACTGGGGCCTATTAAGATGATCTCCCTGGGCCATCCACGACAATGGACTGTGACCCAGCTCCCTTTGTAGTGTGCACCCACCTGTGCTGCTGCAGTAGCCCACAAGTGTGAGTGGATGAGCACTGGGGACGTCTTTGCTGCTCCTGTGTCTATGTGTTGCCAGTGAGGTTGACTAGGTCCCTTGATCTGATATAACCAGGTGGTTGTTTTCTGAAGCAGATTTTGACCTTCATTTGGACTGCTCTGCTTCTAATCTGGTGAGCATCTGGGAACTGTAATCTCTACTGTCAGGGCCACTAGAGCCAGAAAAGGACAGTTTTGAACTGCTTTAAAAGCTATTTGATGCCCTGCCTGTTGAAAACATCCCTGTCTCTCTTCTAATGTATTTTTCATTTTCAAAGCTTTTCTCCTTCACTTCAACAACTTTCCTATGTCTTTCCCTGAGCAAAATGTCTCGTTTACAGACAGCACTGCTGGGGTTTGGAAGCAAGCACAGGAGCACTGCTGGGAGAGCATCACATCCTGAGCCAAGTAGTTTCCCAGTGAAGGAAAGTCTTGAGCTTATTCTGCTGTGATTACCAGGGTCTTGATTCTATTTAAGACATTCATAGCACTTGCAAACCTGAGCACCTCTCTTAATGAGATCCTCGTATGCCTGCTGTGAAACCGCTTTCTGTTGCTTTTGAATGTGTGTCTCAGTGAGAATGCAGATGCCATTTTGGGGGGATGATCTGCAGTCTTTTCTACTCTTTGAGTAAATGCAGACATGCCCTGTGTGTGTCTGCTTTGGAGAGTGGCTGCAATCTTTTTCCTTGATTCTCCAAGAGGGATGGGAACTTGGGGCACCCCAGGATGTTTCTAGAAACAATGTTAGATGGCAGAACAACAGCAGGTCTATGAGGGCATGGTGGAGGGAGGATTTTTCCTCATGAAAGGAAGAGGAGCTGTGGGGTTATCTGAGCAGAGCAGCCATGTCATTACTGCTTTATCTAGGAGTGAGATTTAAAAAGAGGATTTGGGCAATAAATACAGCCTTCATGTAAGTTATTAAAGCAAACACAGAGTAGCAGAGATAAGCCTGCTGCATTTATTCATGGATAAGAAGGTAATATAGAGGAACACAGAAGTAGTTTGTCAGAGGAAATCTGCTTCTCCTGAGTGCTGTTTAATTTCAGCCTTGAAGGAGTTGGACCCTATTTGTGAGGTGCCACATAAGCATTGGAGAAAGAGCTTGTGACCTCTTTTGTCTGTGATCAAGGGCTTGGATTCAAGTTACCACTACAGAGCAAGGTGCTGCTCCTTGTTCTCTGGTGCCTGGCTATGTGTTTGCCTTTAGCCACAGCAAGTGTGTAGTGATTCAGCTTAGTTTAGAGAGACACATGAAGCCTAATTGCCTCATAGAGGCTTGGGGTGCACACACAGACTGTCACTGGGGCATGAAGGAGCCTTATAAAGTAAAGCAATTGGATGATGACCCTAATGGACGCTTTAAGATGAGATATGCCAGGTTGGTGCAACAGAAGAAGTGCAAGATGACTGCTGTCTCCAGCCCAGTGATGTGCTCCTCTCCAAACAAAAAACAGACAAGAAGTAACTCAATGTAAGAATCAGGAAGCTCCAAACTAGGCCAGCTGGTTCACAGATTTGACTATTGGCCAAGCTAAAACTAAGGGAGAGCCTGGAATTCCAAGCGGCTTGTCACAAGTTGCCATAGCAACTCCCAATCACTCAGGCTGAGAAAACTACCCCAATTCAAGCTACAATGGTGGCAGTGCTTTGGAATCCTGTGGTAACCTAGAGTCTCATTGTGCTGGAGGCGGTGTAGGCAAACAGTAAAAAGAAGGTCTTGCAACAAAGGTATCAGGGTAAATAAAACCTGCTGAGATGTGCTCCTGTGTGACTTGGTCTAGATGATCCTGCTGTGGCAGGGGGATTGGACTGGATGATCTCTTGAGGTCCTCTCCAATCACAGAACATTAGGGATTGGGAGGGACCTCAAAAGATCATCTAGTCCAATCCCCCTGCCAGAGCAGATCACCTTTGCTAATCCCTAATGTTCTGTGATTCTGTGTGCTGTGGGAAGAAAGAGAGGCTGTGAGATACACCTTTGTCAGTTCTCCTGTGCTGAGGTTGGCTGGTAGGATAGAAACAGCAAGCTGTCGATCTTTATTTGGTTTAATATTTCTTTCAAGCATTCATTATAACACACGGGTGCTAACACTTCTTTCTGAAGTGGGCTGTTAAACTGATGTTCTTAATAAGGTCAACAGTCTTAGTATAATAAGATAAGGCAGTATAAATTAAGAATGCTCATCTGAAATGGTCTTGATTTTCTTGTCATATGTCTCAATCACTCAGGTTTGTTCAGTTTCGTCTTACCAGAATAATGATGATAAAAGGCAACAGGAAAGAGAACTCTTTTGGAAAGTGGAAGAAGTGGTTGTCTGACTTCAGCACAGATATAATCCTGTTTCTCATCCCAGCTTTTCTTAGGGCACCTCTAGTAGAGTGAAAATCAGTAAACTAGAATGGTTGTAACTGCATCAGTGAGGTAGTTTTGATAAAGGATGCAGTGTCTGCTATTGAAAGCAGCTTCCTCATCCCCAGCAAGAAGTACAAAACACTTGCGGTTCAGGTCTGATGGAAAAGAGCTGGGAAGGCAGATAGAAATAACATCTAGAGTGGCTGGTGGGAAGGCAGATAGAATAACATCTAGAATGGCTGGGACAGACACACACACTGTGTGCTTCCTCCAAATATGGAGAAGACAGTGGCAAGGGTAAGTCTCTGCTGCCATCACCATCTGATGCTTTGTCTACTTCAGAGTCCCACCTAGAGATGTCCTTGGAGACCTGTCAAAGCTAAGAATAATATCTGGGCTCCTCCACACTTTTTTCCTGTCTGATGGCCGTTTCAGTGTTCCTCTGCCAAGTCTTTTAATAAAGTAAATAATGTCTGAAGGAGGAAGGATGGCTAAAGATGATTTCGAAACAAAGGATGACCCCTCCAGGGCAGCATTGTCAGAAGGATGGAGTGACTGATCACTGCAGACTCCTGCTTTTGGAAGCCAGAAAGCTTTGAATTCTCCTGATCGCTGAAGGTGTGAAAATTTTGCTGTGTTTTAGTACCTAGAACTGAGGAGTTTACATAATTAATACCATGAGGTTTTGCTGCCTTCATCTAGTCATCTTCTTGCCATCAGCTTATGCTGAACATCACATGCAAATAAGATGAAACCCAAGCTGTACTTCAGTAGAATTTATTTTTATGGGTAGATCAATTTTAATGAAGCTGGTGCATTACATTGACCCGTTGCTGGTTATCACTCACCTTTCCTGCATTTCAATGTGTTGCTGCTTAGGGATAAGGCTGTTTAATTGATCTCCAGTCGCTCTTCAGTGTTTCTGCAACATTCAGCAAAGCCTATTACAGATATTTCTCGCAGTTAAAGACTTTGCAGCTCTGGCAGATTAGGGAACTGGGCTGGTTTGAAACAGACAAGGGTGGAGAGGAGGCATGCTTGGACCTTGTGGTTTCTTACAAGCCTTTCTGATGGAAAGCTGATTTCTCTCTGCTTTCTAGTGCTGCTCTTCAAGTTGAAATGGAGGACTGGAAATGGAGGAATAAGTGATTGTGTTGGAGAAATGCTCTTACCCATTTGTGATTTGACCTTGCGCCTGTGCTGCTCCCTCATTAACCAGCAGATTGACTAAAATGACTCCTTTGAATCGCTGAAATCACATTTGAGATGGCAGCTTGATTTTCTCCTTTGTCCCTTGCCTGTTGCCAGTTTTCCTTGGACTCTGGCTTCCAGCTGTAGTGCTACAGCTGTCTGCTTGTGCATGACAGCTTCACCTGCTTGATGGGAGCCCCAGCTGTGCCCTGGAGAGACTCTGCTAGGCAGCACTAAATAGCAGGTAAGAAAAAAGGGGCTTTGGAGAGGCAGCTCCTTAAATCACTTGGTAGCAACAGCATATGGCGACTTTGTCCTGTATGGGGATTCCATCTTGCTGCTGCTCTTTTGGCCAGAGCCACCCACCTCCTCATGGATAGTCAGGCTTGCTTGGGGAGGAGGACTCTGTCAGTGCCGTACTGTGTGCTGTGGGGAGCTCAGACATGGGTTCAGCTCATGCATCAGGGCTGGAGATGCAGGATGAGCCTGTGCATGGGCTGTCTTTGTGGGGTTGGAGTACAGGTCATACAGTCAAGGTCAGGCTCTTAATGCAGGGCAGCTGCAGTGGATTCAGGCCCCCCATCACCAGAAAGCATGACAGACACGGGGTGAGATAAGGCTGGTACCACAAGAGAGTTTGTTTGAAAGGAGACTGGGGCTGCCTTGTTTGCAAAGATGCTGAGCGAAACAGGCTGGGAGATTGGTGTGAACAATACTGCATAGTGGTGCCACAGGTCATCTTTGTGACCTTTACTTTTCCTCCTAACCCAATAACAGGGAAAATGCAGTGAAAATAGAGGTTAGTGAATCTAACAGGAGTGGAAAAGGTTGTTTATTAGCTGTGTTTTCTCTGTGTCTTTGCTGAAGCCAGGAGCTTAGTGAAGTCCAAAAAAACAGATGCCTGCATGGGTGATGAAATCTGCTGTCTGCCCAGACTAGGCAGACAAAGAAGATAATGAAGTTTGTGTGTGCTCTATTTCATAGGAAACATCAGTGAGGCCAGATACTTCCCTCTGCAGCGGGTTTGTCAGGGCTGGGGCTTTCCGAACAGCCTTTCAGCCCATCTCACCTGAGCAAGATGTGGTTGGTGCAGAGACGTGCAGCGACATGCAGGGTTTCTGCCTTTGCTTCACTGCTGAGAGTCAGGTTAAAGCATTTCCATGCTACCTGATTAGGTAAAAGTCCAACAGAAAGCTTTTCTGTAGGTGTTGAGCTACTCAACTCTTGCATGGTGAACCTGACCTGAAACATGTTTAAAAATCAACACTCCTTTGAAAGTGTCCAGCAAGGTTCTTTTTCTGCATCAGCTTTTTGGTGGCCTCCACGCTGCTCGAAGCTAACCACATCTGTGGCCTGGGTCAGGACAACAGCACCTGTGATGGGCACTGGTGTGCAGAACTGGTTGTGGCTTTTGAATCTGTCTGTGTAATCCCTTTAAAAACCAAGTTGATTATCTGGACGCTTATTCTGTGAGCTAGATGGACAGACAGGTCTCTGGACCCCTTGCCCCAGCTTTGATGCCTGGTAGCCTCCTTTTCTAGAGATAATCAGCCTTGGTCAGAAGAACTGTCTACTTCCTGTCCTGCTGTGTGTTGGGATTGGACAGAAGGTTAGGCAGAGCATCCTCTGGACAGTCGCTAGGCAGGCAGGGAGAGAGCTGGTCTCCTCTTCGCCCACAGTTGGTTGTAGCAGCATAGGAGGGTATGTATGAGCTTTCAACGGACAAAATCTTGTTTTTCAAGATCTGAGTTAACGTAAAAAGTTTCAGGCTAGTTGGTCTGGAATGGAGTCTTTTTCTCCTGCTCCAACTTTCTTTTCATTCTTCAATGTTTTTAGTCTCCAAGTGTGTAGGGGGCTGGAAACCACAGAAAGCTTTGAGTCACTGTTGGGGCTGTGTTAGATGCTGTGGGAAGGAAACCAAGCCCCAGCCTGTCCCCAGCCAGGCCACCTGTAGCAGCCATCCCCTACAGGCACCTCTGACAGCCTTTGTGTGGAGTCACAAATCAGCACACCTTTGCAGAAGAAAACCCTCAAACTGACTTAACTCTGAAACAACTTGTGATCTCTTCATTTCTTGTATGTTTCTATTGGAAAAGAGAAGAAAATTAAATCCCAGATGTCTCCACTAGCTGCTTTGCATGGTGTGACTTAGCCACTTCCAGAAAACTTCTAGCATTCTTTTGAACCGTCAAAGTTTTGGTTCATTTGAGCCAGGAAAGAGTAATTTTAGTTCTGTCCCCTTGATGAATTTGCCAGTGTGGCTACTGTTATTTTTCTCTCTTTGACAGAAGCAATTGGAATGTTACTTTCTGCCCTGGGAAGCCTCAACTGGCACAAAGGACTGCAGTCCGAGGGGACGTCAAATGGCATCGTGCTTGTGAGGATCCCGTAACCGGCAGCATCTGTGCATTCACAATGGCATCTTAAATCCATCCAGGATACAAAAGTACTCTCAAATTGTAGCCTTTGTGTGAGTATGTTTTATTTATAAAGCTTTTAGAGATAGCAGCTTGTTCTCTAATTTATTTTGGGTTGGTGAGGAGGAGGAAATTTCATTGGCAAGATAGGGAATTTGCAATCTGAATTTTAAAGCAAAAAGAGGAATGGGAGAAAAAAGAGTCCAAGGTTCTGGAATGAGTTTGCATGAATAATAATAATGCTTCCAAAATGCTAATGGATTGTATGCCATCTATTTTTAGAGCTGTGGAAGCTGCTGGGATAAATAAAATAATACATCAGATTTTAAACAGCATGAGGCCTCTGCGTGTCACTCAGCAAATACAATTAAAAAGGATAATAATTGTCTGCCTGCTAAGTGAAAAGTCACAATGTCACAGTGCCATGCCCAGCTTTCATTTGCACAAGGGACACTTGCTCTGGACACCCAGTTGAGAGCCTGCCCATGTTTGCTGGGGAGCTGTGAAGCTGAAGACTGGTATATATGTCTGTCAAGCATTTAGAGGAGCCAAAGCTGTGACCTTATGATTCAGTGTTTAAGGCCTCCCTTAGGTATTTGTAGGGGCTAGACCATGACTGACACTGCTGGGTACTTGTTCCCTGCTGGGTGCATGAAGTCCTCGCAGCACTAAATCTACAATAGATTTTGAGCCAGAAAATCACTGTTACTTCACAGTAGCCCCGTACATCTCACTAAAACTGAGTTGTTTGGTCTTCTCAGCCTGCTGGCTCAGTCTTTTGCAACTGGAGAATGTCCTAATCTAGCATGCAAAGGGTTGCTTGACACAGGTCCAGCTTTGGGGTGTCTCTGTCAGCAACACTGCTTTTGGACAGCTTAGAGATGGATCAGGACCTGTTAGAGAAGACCTTGGGAAGAGACAGAGATATAGACTAGATGATTTCAGAGGTGGCCGTCATGTCTATGTTTCTATAGGATACATAGAATCATACAATCATTAGGGATTGGAAGGGACCTCATCTGGTTCAGTGCCCTGCCACACCTAGACCAAGTCACACAGGAACACATCCAGGTGGGTCTTCAATGTCTCTAGTGAAGAAACTCCACAACCCCCTTGGGCAGCCCCTTCCAGTGCTCTGTTACCCTCACTGTGAAGAACTACCTTCTGATATTTATGTGGAACCTCCTATGTTCCAGCTTACACACATTGCCCCTCATCCTATCACTAGATGACATTGAGAAGAGCCTGGCTCC